>BQNB010092245.1:0-26665 GCA_026074375.1 Tanacetum coccineum | reverse complement strand
ATCCGTTCCTGCACAACACGATTAGCAAAACAAGCATATATTAGGCATTTTAAGTCCGTTTTTGGTTATTTTAACTCGTTTTTAAAGGTAAAAGGTATGTGTAATTAAACACATACCATTAATAAAATCGAAAATTGGGTTTGTGCTATGTTATTTGTAAGCCACTTCATTTGGTCAGTTGTGGAGATTGGAACCCTTGCCTTTTGAGAAGAAATACATGTGACAAAGAGAAATGGAATGGCTTCTATAAAATAGTATCAAAACTATAATCTAAACCACAATAATCACCAAAAATTCAATAATAAAACTAATTAGTCGGCACAAATTCACCAACTAGAGATATCAAAGTATACAAGACCAGATTATTGATAATAATCAAATGATTACAATGAACAGAAACTAAATAGCAGATCAAGATGATTTGAACTAAATGATTACAAGATAGTGTGATTAAGATTTTAGAGAGAGATATGATAGATCAGAGATTATATACCCATATTAAAGTTATGCATATGGTCCTTGGAAATCATCAGCATACACAAAGAAGCCCTTGGGAAAAAAGTGTCTTGTCATCTTCAATATTAAACTTTTCCTTCCAGCTTAACCAAGAATACTTTTGTCTAAGTTTGGTCCCTCTACTTCAATACTGTAAAAACATAAAGCCTAGAGCCAAAGAGTAAGAATTGCTTATATATAAGTTGTTTAGATCAGATTAATAAGCTTACTTTATCTTATTTAAACACATTCTTTGTGTTAGTGATCACATTGTTGAATTTAAGCCCTCATGGCAAACATTACCTGATGGTACCAAGCTTGAGGTAATTCTTCATTCGCCTTTCGACTTCAAGGTTTTGATGAGTATAATTATATTAACATATGTTTCAAATCATGCTATATTAGGTCATGACACACATACCACTAGACCAAAGGTCTTAGGTTAGACAACATGCATGCTTCTGGTTAGTGTTCTTTAATATTACTGCAAAAACTATTTCTGAATCAAAATATTTGATCTTTATACTGTTTCTGTTATTATATAAGAGGATATACTAGATAGCTTTACAAGTATAGAGTTCTGGTATGTTGATAAGGGGATAACGACACCTGAACCGGATGCTTTAGCATCTTTCCGTAAACCATTACAGTGCCAAGAAGATAAGTGGTGGCTACACGTGCCTCGTGTCCCTGCTAGTGGTCTAGAAGAAGATACACGGAAACAATTAAACCATAAGCGTGAATCTGCTAATCAGATTCTAAAAGCTACAATGGCTATCAATAGTTCTTCTTTATCTGAAATGGAAGTTCTCGAATCATACTTGGAGTCCCTTCCAAAGGTATAAAAAAATAAAAAAAATCCATGATTTTACATAATATTGTATTTTTTTAATTCTCTAGAAAAATTTTGTATCGTATTTACAGAATGGAAGAATGTGTTTAGGAGATGTGATATATCAGTATATAACCTCAGAGCAATTCTCAGCAGAATGCTTGCTAGATTACCTTGATCTTACATCTGAACATGTTGCTTTGGAAATTTTAAACCGTGTAGAGTCAGCAATCTACCTATGGCGTAGAAGGCCTCACATAAAACCAGTACCTAAAACATCTTGGGAAATGGTCAAGGACCTAATGGCCGATGTGCATAAAAAGGATTTACTAGCTGAGCGATCAGAAAGCCTCTCGCTTTCCTTAAAACATTAGTTTCCTGGTCTAACTTAAACCTCAATAGACACCAGCAAAATTCAGTGCAACAAGCCAACAAGGTACTTACTTTAACATTTCTTGGGCCAGTTTTACACATTATTGAAATGGGATTTTATGATATTGACTTTGATGGTTTCTTTCTTCAGGATGTAGGAAAATCGATTCTTGAGAGCTACTCACGAGTCTTGGAGAGCTTAGCATACAACATTGTGGCACGCGTTGATGATCTACTATATGTTAATGACTTGTCTAAACTGTTGGATCGAAATTCTAACTTGAATCAAAATATACCAAAAATGTAAAGTTTTATTAAATCTTAATCTGTCATCATCTTTTATGTTTACAAATTCATTTCCTATTTATACTACATGAAAGGGTGTGAGTAAAGAGTCGCGTCCCTTGGTAAATAACTGTTTTACAGTTATTTAACTGTCATTTACAGTTACAGCAGGTTTGGGATTAGCCCTATAGTTTGGGTTTTGGCCCAATATTCTCCCCCCTAAACACAAACGCTGTGACGTAGATCTTTTAGTCCGATGAGTTGTCTCATGGTTAAGAATTTGATCTTCGGGAGTGCTTTTGTAAGTATGTCCACTTTTTGGTATTCTCCACTTACGAATTCGACTTGTATGTCTTCTCTTTCAACGCATTCTCTTATGAAGTGGTACTTTGTGTCAATATGTTTGCTTCTTCCATGAAATACGGGGTTCTTCATTAGTGCTGTAGCAGACTTGTTGTCAACCTGTATTGTAACTTTCTCTTCTTGAGAATGTGTAAGCTTGCTTAGTAGTCTCTTTAACCATAATGCTTGTGTTGCTGCTGCAGTTGCTGCGATGAATTCTGATTCACATGATGATAATACTACAGTGGCTTGTTTTTGTATACTCCAGTTGATTGGTGATTCACCATAGTAGAATATTATGCCGGTAGTTCCTTTTCCTTCTTGAGTGTTGACTCTGTAGCTACTGTCGCTGAATCCATGTATCTTGTTTCCTCTGTTATGCTTGTAGGTGATTCCATAATCCTTTGTTCCTTTTACATAGCGTATTACTTGTCTTATAGCCTTCATATGTTGCTCGCGTGGTTCTTGCATGAAACGACTAAGTAATCCTACAAAATAACTTAAGTCGGGTCTTGTGTAAAGCAGATATCTTAAGCATCTAATTAAGCTTCGATATTCGGTTGAATTGACCATTGTTCCTTCTGTAATCTTCGTTAGTCTTGTTCCTGGATCCATTGGTATCAATGTTTCATTGTAGTCTATCATTCCAGCTTCCTCTAGGATTTTGTTTGCGTATGCGGATTGCCTTATTGAGATGTCACCATCGGTTTGTGCGACTTCTATTCCAAGATAGTAGGCTAATAATCCTAGATCACTCATTTCGAATTTTTCTTCCATTTGAGCTTTGAATTTTTCGATCTCCTTCTTAGGTGTACAGTAGGTTCTTGTATTTGGTTTGTTTCGCATGCTTGCTTTATTTCTTTTTATTTTTTGGGCGTCAAATGTTATTTTCATTTTAAGTCTAAACTTCTTTTTTGTTTTATGATTTTTACTTCCTTTCCTTTTATTTTCTTTTTTTGAATACTAGTCTCCCTATTTCTATGTTGCGTCTTCTCCTCTGTAATTTTTCTTTCCATTTGAGCTTTAAACTTTGTTCGATTTCCTTCTTTGGTGTGCGGTGATGATTAGTTCATCTCACATAGACTCTATTAGTAGTGGTGAGTCTTTTAATGTCCTTGGTGTAGTTAGCTTGTTCTAGTGCACATCTTCTTGGAAATCCTTAATGGACTTCAAGGTGTTGTCTATCTTTCATGTTCTTGCCGTGGTGCTTGTCTTAGTCATATAGAGCTTTTATAAGTCTATAGGCTTTTCCATTTATCTTGTCCTCTTTATAAATCCTTAGGGTTGTCGTGAGTACCACTTCTTCCTTTAAATCTCCATGTAGAAATGCAGATTTTACGGTAAGGTGATGTATCGCCCATTTTTTGTTAGCAAGCTATGGCGAGTAATAGTCGGGATTGTTTCCATCCTTGCTACTGGTGCAAGGACTTCTTCAAAAGTACTATGCTTGTTGTTGTTTGTTGCTTTTGCTACTAATTAGCATTTGCTTGATTATATTTCCATTGCATCTTTCTTAGTCTTTAAATGCCCATTTTAAGCTATTGCTTTTTGTCCTTTGGGTTGGAGTGGGTTAATTCCCATGTATTGTTTCTATTGATGGAGTCTAACTCGACCTTCATTGCTTCAATCCATTTTTGATCGCTTGATGTTTCCTTGTAGTTCTTGGGTTCATCTTCAGCTATAGTATTCCTTACGTTTTCTCGTATAAGTCATTTAGTGTTCTAAATCCTTCTAATGTGTGTGAATCAAAGTGTGATGGGGTTTTGGGATAAAAAAAATTTGTAATTTGAACTTGGAATCATTATCACTTTGATAGTATGATTGTGTTGAGATGTTAGGTGTGACTTGGGAATTTACTTGTGATGAACTTGTTGATGGAGTGTAAGGTGTTTGAGAATGTGAGGGAGAGTCTCTTGTTGGTGATGCATAATCATCATCTCATTTTAGGAAATTCATAGTCTTCTTCGATTTGTGAGTTCCTTGATCATGATGTTCATTTTTGATCTTCAACGATTCCTATTTTGAAGTCAGTCCATTCAGGTTCGTCATTAATGTGCTCACTCATGTATTCCTTCCAATCCCATGTTTCATTCTCCTTAAACTTCACATCTCTACTAACACATATCTTTGTGTGTTGATCAAAAAAAGATAAGCTTTTTGTCTTGTTGTCTTCCTAATGTATACATTTTAGTGCTTCTATCATCTAACTTTGTCAGATGTTGTGATGGTACCTTTGCATATGCTATGCAGCCGAAAACTCTTAGATTTTCTAAGTTTGGCTTTCTTTGTTTAATTGCTTCGTATGGAGTAATATCTTCTAGTGCTTTTGTAGGAACACTATTTAAGATGTATATGGCGTGTCTAACAGCTTCAGCCCAAAAATTTTGTGGCATGTTCGTTGCTTTCATCATACATCTAGTTGTGGACATGATTGTCCTATTTCTTCTTTCGACTACTCCATTTTGTTGTGGCGAGTAAGGTGCAGTAAGTTGTCGTGCTATGCCGTTTTCCTTACAGTATTGCGTGAATTCATTTGATGTGAATTCTCCTCCTCGATCCGTTCTCAACATCTTCAATGTCGTTCTTAATTCGTTTTCTATCGATTTCTTATATTCCTTGAAAGTATCAAAGGCTTGATCTTTCGTAGTTAAGAAGTATACCCACATATATCTTGAGTAATCGTCTACTAACAAGAATATGTATTTCTTTCCAGAAGGTGTTGGTGGTGTGATTGGTCCACATAAATCTCCATATACTAAATCTAAAGGTGAGGTAGATCTAGCTTTGTTTTTTAGGAATGGATCGCTATACTATGTTTTCAAATTTAAATACTAAAATCACATAATTGTGTTGTATGTTTAATGGTAGGTAATTATGAACTAAATCTCTTTGAGCCATTGATTTTAGCGACTCAAAGTTAAGGTGCGACCAAGTCTTGCGTGCAGTAACATGAATCTTTCTTTTGTTTGATAGTAAGCAGACAGTGTACATTTCCTCGATGTTTGCCTTATATAGTCGGTTTCTCTCGTAGTTTTATCTTTCATGTATGATTTTGTATCCATGTAATAAAGTTGTAATTCGTCGTATTCAATTACTTACTTTACAAAACAATTTCAATAGAATTGTCCCTAGGCTCAATAAGTTGCTCTTTAAGTCAGAATGTAATATTAGTACGTGATAGATTCTTTGCTTCTCATCATCACATCTCCTAATAGAGTTGAAACCTTTTCCTTTTGATCTTATGTATGGAACCCATCCTCAAATCTTTTACTTTTCCCTTAACCTTCTCATCTAATTCTTGGAAGTGTTCTCTCACTCCAGTCATGTGTTTACTAGCTCCATTGCTAAGTACAATAGAACTACTCCATATTTTGCCTCTTTTAGATACTACTCTTCATCATGTAGAGAGGACCTTTTGTTTCTTCCGTCTTCTCATTGTTTGCCATTAGTAGGTTGGTTCTACAATCTTCTTCACGAGGTTAGAGTGCTTGTTTGGTTTTGTTTTTAAGGGATCATTTAGGTGCAATGTGCCTATCTTCTTGCGTTGTAGATTGTAATTTGCTAGTATCATAATTTGATTTCTTGGAGTTATCTTTATTATAATTCTTATGAGAGTTTTCTCCTTCTTTCCTCTCTTCCTTAAAATTCTCATGGTTTTTTCCTTGTGAGAATTTATGTTTTCATACTTTCCTTTATTCTCATGTCGAGTGAACATCAATTGCTCTTGATTGTCCACTTGTTTGCCTTTCTTATACTTAATTCTTTCTTCATAAGTCTTAAGTCTACCAATTGCTTCTTCTAAGGTCATTTCATCTAGATCCGAGTATTGCTCTATTGATGCAACTATTTGCAGATACCTATAGGGTACATCATTTAATAGTTTACCCACTAGTGTTTCGTCTTCCATTGTGTGCCCTAGACTGGCTGCTTTATTTACTAATGTTGTTAGTTTTCCAGTGAAGGTGTCTATTGTCTCATCTTCCTTCATGTGTAACAACTCAAAGTCAGATTTGAGTGTTTGCAACCTTGCTTGTTGGACTCTTTCTTCTCCTATGGTGTCTAGTTTTTAAGGCATCCCATATAGCTTTCGCGGTTTTGTGTTTTGTGATTTGAAGCAATTGTTCTTCTGGTAAGGCTTGGTAAAGGAATGCGATAGCAGTTTTGTCTTTTTTGTTATCTGCTTGGGTTTTTTCATTTGGTTCTATCATTTCCCATAAACCATTCGCTTCTAGAATAATTTGCATTCGAATTGCCCATAATGAGTAATTCGAGGGTTTTAGCATTGGACATTGGAATTGGGGTGTACTAGCGGTACTAATTTCTTTTTCAAAGTATCTCCACTTTCTCTTTGGTCATATCTCTAGGATATTAAATAAAATCTCCAAAATAAAATACCTAACACTAAGTGTGTCGGATTTTGTGGTGAGTACTCTGGTTTTGTGCCTTACAGGCTATCAATCTTAACGGGGACTAGTTTTCTTCCAAAAAAACTATCCTTGGGGATTTTATATTCTAAAACGAATAACCTAAGGTTAATTACTCCTTAAAAATTATTCTCTCGATATAGTAAGTAGTGTAATTACTAAGTTACTATATTTTCTATCTATGGTTTTAGGAAAAGTTACAAGCTTAAAATTATGGGGTAACTTTTATAAAATCCTAAAACTAAAAGTCTATATAACTAAAATCTGATTATATAGAAAAATGAAAAGTTGAGGGGGTTTTTTTGTAAAACATGTTAGGGTTATTATAACCCTCGTGTGTCCCCTTTTGTTTTATTTTGACCGCCTCTGTTTCTCTCTTTTGGGAGATCGTCTCTTTGGAGTTCGTCTCCTTGGGGTCTCTAGTTTATATCCTCTCTTTTTGGTGGTTTGTCCGCCGATGGAGATGGCGAGTTTAATCGCCTTTTCTCATGTGTCGTAACCACGGAATTCTGATTTGATTGTGCGAGAATTAGGGTTTTGCTACAATTTGGGGATCTTAATAAAACCGCTGCAAGATTGGGTTTTCTTTGGATAACTAGAATCGGTGATGATTCTGTTGAGGGTTTCGTTTAATAAATCTTCAAAAGGTGTGTGTGTTCCTCTTTTGATGATTTTGAGTTTCGTCCCTTTGTGATGACTTTTGTTATCCAATTTATATGGTTTTCCTTTGTTTTGAATCTGTGAGAAAATTTTGACCTATCATCTACAAAACAAATATAAATTTTTCAAAAAACCATTAAATAACATTAACAACCAAAATAAAAAAAACCAACACAACAAAAAATAAAAAAAAAAAAAAAACCCCCCCACCCCCCAACATTTTATATTTTATTTTTTTTTTTTTATCATTTTCTTTTATATATATATCCCCCCCCCCCCCCCCCAATATTTTTTATTATTTTTATATATATTACACCCCCCCCCCCCCCCCCCCCCCCTTTTTATATATTCCCCCCCCACCCAAACCTCCCCCACACACCCCCCCCCCCCCTTATTCCAGGGATGAAACCCTTTTGTTGCCAGTGAGTATTCACTTGGTGGCAATCGTTGGGGTCTCCTGATACAGAGATTTGATAAAACACGAAATGATTTAGATTGTGTTTGTTTGATTTGCAAACTGTTTTTCCTTGAAAAATTGGTGCGGTTTGTTCTTTAGATTAGAAACCAGGAACACAGTGATGATTTTTTAAAAACGGTATATGATGATTTGGTTTAAAATACCAAAAGCTCTGATGCCAAATGTTGGATCGAAATTCTAACTTGAATCAAAATATACCAGAAATGTAAAGTTTTATTAAATCTTAATCTGTCATCATCTTTTATGTTTACAAATTCGTTTCCTATTTATACTACATGAAAGGGTGCGAGTGAAGAGTCGCGTCCCTTGGTAAATAACTATTTTACAGTTATTTAACTGTCATTTACAGTTACAGCGGGTTTGGGATTAGCCCTATAGTTTGGGTTTTGGCCCAATATAAACAATCAGAATTGAACACCGAAAATCTAGGGTGAGCACAAGTAGTCACATGAGGATATTAGTGTCCACTACCTCAGGCTCACCGTATAGACCTTCTTTTGGGACACCAAAGTTTTCACCTGAACCACTAGTAAGCCCAGCAAGGGGAGACAAAACTCCTTTCTTGACTAAGAATGGAAACGGCAACAAGCCACTTAGGTGGGGTTGAGGGGTTAGACAAGCTTTAAGTAGCTATCAGGATAGCTAAGACATCATGTGAAACTAGAACACTTATGATGTTTAGTTTTGACATTTGTCATGTTAATAAGAATGCTCTTCGGGTCGGGTATATGGTTAGTGATGGGGTTCTGTTTGCGGGTGTGGGTTTTTAATGATGGCACTTATAAGTGTGGTGTGTTGGGTTAATCGTTTATGTCACGTATGCATGGCATGACTAGACTTTAGTTTAATAAGTCTTTATGTTTTTAGTAGTAATAATTTAATTAGAATTGGTAAAAGAGTCTGACCGGGTGTTATGTAACTGAATGTGCATGATGGGTAGAATAGGTTTGAGTTACCTGGTCTTTAGGAATATTAGTATTTTCATTGGTTGTTGTTGCTTCCACGTTTCTACTTGTATGGCTATAAATAGTGTCATGTAATCTATGAATGAAAGTACCCCTTTTCCTGATATATTTCCTTTACCTACTGTTCAGTTACATACACATATATTTGTGAGTTTCTAATTGATCAGTAGTGCAGCTTCAAATCTACATTTGGTATCAAGAGCTTCGTTCGATTAAAGGCGGGTTTGAGAGTCGGTTTCAAGATAAGGTGTTGCCCTTCGGGGCAGACGCAACAGGGAACCGGGTTTTGTCTTTAAGGGGCGTTGAGTTGTTCCATGTTGAAGAGACTAACCGACGGGAGTGCGTGAAACGAACGGGAAGGATCCGTCAAAGCATGTGGCTTTGGATTTGGTTTGTTCTGCAGGTGTAAGAAGACGGTAGAGTGTGTAGCTTGTCTTCTTGGTCGGTGGGATGGGTTTCGTGGAACGGGTATGATCGGTAAAGGGTTGTAGCTTCATGTTTGTTCGTTGTGAGAGACAAACCGGGGTCGCGGGATAAACGGACGGGAGGAGTCGGGAAAAGCAGGTAGCTTTAATTCGGTTCGTTTAACGGGTGAAAGAAAATAGTAGAAGCGGGTGGCTTTGTTTTCTTGATCGGTAGAAAAGTGTCTCAGAACAAGGTTAAGTGAAGATGTT
Organism: Tanacetum coccineum; assembly: GCA_026074375.1. Taxonomy (NCBI): domain Eukaryota; kingdom Viridiplantae; phylum Streptophyta; class Magnoliopsida; order Asterales; family Asteraceae; genus Tanacetum; species Tanacetum coccineum. The sequence continues at coordinate 17,138 of BQNB010092245.1, read as the reverse complement.
AGGGGCTGTGATTATGATCACAGGTTCCACCTTTGATCAACATGTTTGTGTGATTAACCAAAGGCGTGTTGCACAGGTTCGTAATGAAGCCAATTCCTCTTCAACATGTTTCTGTAATTCGACATGATGTGGTTTTGTTTTGGAATGAAATAGTAAAGGGGTGTTTGGGACAGTAGAATAATAACAGAATGTAAAAAGTGTAAACTTGCAGAAAAGTAAATAATGATGTACTAACAATGTGTATTGAATTGATATATGATTGTATTTCATTGTTACAGACCCTTGACACTATATACATGATGAATCGCTGCCATTTGTGGCAGTTATACCGATTCCTAACCAACATAACCTAATTTAACCGTTATACCCTATCAACCTAAAACAACCCTACTTTGACCCAGCCCATAACCCAAGTACGTTTACAGGCTTTCTTTTACATAAAATACACTAAAGTACCCTTATAATTTACTTATATAACATTAAGGTCCATCAATCACCCCCTAATGTTATACACATTTATTCCAGCAGCTTTTCCTTCATATGACGACCACGAAGTCATCATTCTCTGATGTGTTTCCTTCATCCCTTTGATCAGTCACTTGATCACCATCCGTTTCATTGTCGCTTTCCAGGATTACACCAAAGTGAGTTTCTCCTCCTTGAATGTTCTTAAAACGTTCACGTGTGTTATCTTTTACAACTTGTAGTCCACTTGACCCAACGCCTTCATGTGGGTTCTTTTCACAGCCAACCTTCTCGGTTTCTCCATTCTTTACAAGTCCATCCTTGTACCAGGCCCTTAACGTTGTCTCGTAGTAACACTTCACCAAATCAATGGTTCGCTTGTAACATTCCTTCAACTCCTCATCATGTTCTTTGGTTAAACCATGTATTAACGCAACATTCTTCCATTTGTTTCCAAAAGAAACACCTAGATAGCCTCCCATGCTATCTACCATTTTATAAAGACCCAACAAGTCAATCTTTACTCTTCCTATAATCGGTGGTAATGTTTCCAATACATCCCGTCCAAGATATACTAAATAGAACCATTTAAGCATATCTTCGAACCTTTTACTAAGCACGCTCCAATTCTCATACACAAGTTTGTCGTCTTTTATCAAATTGAGAAACGAAATAAATCTTTGAAAAGAGTTTACCTTGATTGCATATAACGTTCCATTCACACTAATGTAATCGTCATCCAAGTAGTCTTGTACCATATTTTTATCCCATTCGAGTTCTTCTAGTCCCTTGATGAGTGGACAAGCGTCCTTGGGATCTATTGACTCGAAATACTCTTCAAGAAACTTATTTTGTTTTGCGACCATTTCCCTTGTGTCAATTTCGCACCCTTTTCCTTTTCCATGATCACTTTCACCATCGTAAACCATCTTTTCTTCTCCAAACATGTAAGAAATTATGCACTTGTCGTGTCCATACGTGATCACAAAGCCTTGTGCCAACAATTGATCGAGACTCAATACGTTTAGCGTCACTTTAGGCGTGTATGACACACAAGGGATCACAATTTCCCTTTCATTCGTTTTTACCACCGCTTCTCCAATTCCATGACAAAAAATGAACTTTTTCTCATGTTGTGTTTTTTTTATTCTGAACCTACTCTTCATCCTTTTAAACAAAGACTTTGTTAGACTCATATGTTTCTTGTATGCATTACTTACATACCATATGTTGTTCCAATTCGAGAAATCTGTTCCTTCAACCATGTAGTTGGTTTTTACATGAACATCCTCCGGATATTTGAAGACTTCTTCATCTTCTACTACAATCGGTTCTCTTGTCTTGTTTTCAACGATTGGGGTTCTTGGAGTGGCTGCGTTTTTTCTTTGTTTTGAAAACTTCACAGAAAACGTGACCTCGGTTTTCTGCAAATATAACAACGAGCCCTTTTATCCTTTCTTGCGATGGCACTTCCGACTTCCTTTTGTTTGATTGTTCCACGAACGTTTGAAGCATTAAATGCTTCAATTTCCTTCAGTCTTTTCTTCAACATCTCCTTACATTCAAATGATATTCGTTTCCTTTGACTGTACTTTGGCAACGAATCTGCAGCCCTTTTGTTCAACGAATATCTCCTTTCACCGTCTCTTTGCATTTGGTTTTGAATCGGCTTCTCCTAAGATTTAGAGCGCCTGCTCTGATACCACTGTTGCACAGGTTCGTAATGAAGCCAATTCCTCTTCAACGTGTTTTTGTAATTCGACATGGTGTGGTTTTGTTTTTGAATGAAATAGTAAAGGGGTGTTTGGGACAGTAGGATAATAACAAAATGTAAAGAGTGTAAACTTGCAGAAAAGTAAATAATGATGTACTAACAATGTGTATTGAATTGATATATGATTGTATTTCATTGTTACAGACCCTTGACACTATATACATGATGAATCGCTGCCATTTATGGCAGTTATACCGATTCTTAACCGACATAACCTAATTTAACCGTTATACCCTATCAACCTAAAACAACCCTACTTTGACCCAGCCCATAACCCAAGTACGTTTACAGGCTTTCTTTTACATAAAATACACTAAAGTACCCTTATAATTTACTTCTATAACATTAAGGTCCAACAAGGCGCGGAAAAGACGAGCGGAAGGAAATCAAAGCAGGTGGCTTTGAGTTCGGTTCGTGTTGCGGGTATTAGAAGACGGAAAAGGTGATGGTTACCTTGTTTTCTTGATCGGTGGAAGAATCTCACGGAATAACATTGATCGGCAAAGGTGTGGTTGTCAAGACAAGAAAAGAATGAAGAAACAACACGGCGTTAACATTATGGCGTTGGAAGTTCAAATCTGGTGGCTTTGGACGTGGCCGGGGAGGAGGTCGTGAGTCCGGGAGAAGTCGAGATGGTAATGAACGTGTCCAACGGGATGCCATGGTACATGTTACATGTTACATGTGTTGTAAACAATCAAAAGGGGTTAAGCTAAAGAAGACTTTGGATGTGACCGAGGTGAAGGTCGGGTGTCCGGGAAAAGTCGAGAGTGGAGATGGTTCGAAAGAAGGTGCTTAGGACGTGACCGAGAAGGCATGAATAAACGATTAAGGGGGTGAATGTTGGGTTAATCGTTTATGTCACGTATGCATGGCATGGCTAGACTTTAGTTTAATAAGTCTTTATGTTTTTAGCAGTAATAATTTAATTAGAATTGGTAAAAGAGTCTGACCGGGTGTTATGTAACTGAATGTGCATGATGGGTAGAATAGGTTTGAATTACCTGGTCTTTGGGAATATTAGTATTTTCATTGGTTGTTGTTGCTTCCACGCTTCTACTTGTATGGCTATAAATAGTTCATGTAATCTATGAATGAAAGTACCCCTTTTCCTGATATATTTCCTTTACCTACTGTTGAGTTACATACACATATGTGAGTTTCTAATTGATCAGTAGTGCAGCTTCAAATCTACATGGTGCAGATTAAGCTTGGGGTTTTGAGATGTGAGACTAGTCAGCATAGTTATGCTGCTGTTGTTCCACTTTTGATTTTTGTTCCTTTAGGTCTTTTGATTTATGTTTTCTTTGTTTTGTTTGCGTTTACTCGTTAATTAACAAGATCATGTACTAATTTGACATTTTGAATATATGATTAGAGTTATGTTTGGATTTGCATAATTTTTTTAGATGAAATTTGTTAGTATGACCCAATTGAGATAATGCTTTTGTGGCCATTTTACATTATTTGGCATTCAACTATGATGAAATGTTGCTTAATTAGTTGAATTAGCTTGACCCGAAGTGGAATTTTAAGTGGAAGTATAACGCACAACTTAGCTTGATGCCAGTTTGTTATAATTTGAGATTTAATCTTCTAGCGACTTGTAATGATTTGAGATTTTATCATGTATAATGGCTCATTTGTATTTAGGAACGGGTAAATGGATAAGGATCTATGTTTTGGTTACGTGAAGTCGAACCTTTTTGACTTTGATGTATATGGCTTAACCGATATTTAGGAACCACCACATAAATTCTTTGTGTTGATGTGCTTGTTTAATTGTTTATATTCTAGTGTTTTGCCAAACAAATTTGGTTTTGGTGATCAATGATTGTTTTATATCAAATGGGATTGTGGGAAGATTAATATATACAAGCTCTTAAGTGTAATGGGGTTGGTGAACCCGGGTTTGTAGTGAGAAAATGTCCACTCCCTTGTTTTGGTCGACATCTGGTTAGTGAATGATTGTTGTACCATGATGAAATGTAGTATATAGTTCATTTTTATAAGTGTTAGTGGTGCAACATTAAAGAAACAAAAAGATGATCTCTTGATGGTGCTTGCACCATTGAAGATAGTGTAAACTACGTGTAAGCACCTTTGATGTTACACAACTAGTATAAAACCATATGAAATGGTGCAAGTTATTCATATCTTGAGTTAAGTCAAGGATACAAACTACTTAGAGAAAATGGGAGCTTCAATGAAAAACATATTCTTGGTGGGAGTTCTTGTGGTTCTTGTGATTGCTGAATTGAGTGAAGTGAATGGAGCCGGTGAGTGTGGGAAAGCAAACCCTGACATGGAAGCGTTCAAGCTTGCTCCTTGTGCATCGGCTGCACAAGATGAGAATGCATCGGTTTCTTCTAGTTGCTGTGCGGCGGTAAAGAAGTTGGGACAAAACCCGAAATGTCTATGTGCAGTTATGCTGTCCAACACTGCTAAAAGTTCTGGAGTGAAGCCCGAGATTGCAATGAGTATTCCAAAACGATGCAACATTGCTGATCGTCCTGTTGGTTATCATTGTGGATGTAAGTGTTGATTTCACATACATTTATATATACTTTATTTCATCCTGACATAGTTATATTTGTGTTCTGTTTGCAGCTTACACTTTGCCTTGAAAGCTTAAAGACCAATAGTTTCCATGGAAGTTATGTACGATGTTTACAAGCTGTACCAGTGAGTTTGAAGTGTAATTTTGGCTGGCTCTTTCCAGCTAAGAGTGTCTCATGTGTTTAGTTAATAAATTGCTGGTAGTTTGATTGTGTCTTGAATAACTTCCATGTTGTTTGGTGTCTTTTGTTAATGGCTTGTTCTTTCTGTAACTTTTATATGGTCAACAAGTATTTAACATAAAAAATGAAATGGTTTGGATTAGACTTGTTTTGCTACAGTAAGATGAAGGAATCTGGTTCTTGATAGCAATATCTTGGAACAAAGTTGGGCTACTTTAAGTTAAAAGAAGATACCATGCTTGTTCATCTTAAGGCACATACTATATTCCAACATGGTTGGATGTGGATGTTGAATTAAGAGTAAAGAATTGGATTAGCCCGCAAAGATGTGACTGGCTTGATGAGGCCTTGGAATGTCAATAATAGTTGGTTCTAAGGCCTGGCGGTCCAATTCAAAGCGAGGATTGATTCCTAGCTTTGACCCGACATCACAGACTTTACATAGGCTAGTTCTTGTAGAACTGGCCTACGACCATTTTTAAAGAGGTGAACAATCGGTTTAATCGCTAAAACAATTCGGAACACCTGCTTAATGAATGAAAACTTTAGTATATCTATGTTCGCATACTCAACTCGCTCAAATATGTCAGTAAGGCTGTAAGGGTATACGGTTCGACTTAAATGTGTTCAACATAATGGTAAACAAACTTGCCTAAAGTAGCACAGTATTTTCTTTCATGCTATATTAGATCTCTCTAGTAGGACATTGAAACTTCATTAAATATGTATAGACTGCAGAGCAATGAGAAATATTGTAAGAGGATCTTTAAGAATCCTGTTGGCCTGCTAATGTCATTATATGCCTAAGTATTATTTGTACATAGTATTTTAGTTTAAGTTTATCGGTCGAATTATGTTAACTGATCATGGGTTGGAAAATGGGTCAAAAACAGTTAACCCAAACACCCCTGTATTGGCAGTTATTGGTAGTTAAGTTAGTTGGCAGTTATAGACAGTTATATGTGAAACATCACAATGGTTCATGTGTAACTGCCATGCTTTTTTAGATTAGTATAAATATGTAATCCTAGTGTCTGCAAACATTATTCAATTCCAACATAAATCAAAGTCCATTGTTTGCAAAATTCTGTCCCTAAAGTTATTCAGTTTTTTTGTTTCTTTGTATTGTCTACACAAACACACCATGGTAAATCACAACCATGTTCTGAAACATAATTGGCTTGGCTATGATCCTGTCCTACAGTGGTATCAGAGCCACGGCTCAGATCATGGGGGAAGGCCAAAGCCAATTCACAGAAGAGATCAAATAGGAGTCTCAAAGAAATACTTGCAGAGAGAAACACCACAAAGATCACTTCCATGGAATAGGAAGAAGAAAAGCTTGTCACCAGGATGCAAAGAGATGTTGCTGATGAGAATGAAAGAGATTGAAGCCTTCAATGCTTTAAAGAACACTGCAGATCAAGAAGAGGAAAGTGACAAGAAGGAGATCACTCAGAAAGAAAAGAGGGCAAGATGCTATGTGTGCAAGATGCGTGGGCATATGTATTGGAAGTGCCCAAACAAGATGAAGAAGGACTTGTTTACACACAAAGGCATTTTTTATTGAGGAAAGCACACATACTAAGACGGTGAGAGCGAAAAATTATAAGTATCCTGAGTAGTTAAGTATCCAGGAAAAGGTTACATGTAATCACTGATTAAATGATAGAGGTAGAAAACTGAATCAAACTGGAATGGAAATTTGGTAGGTGGGAGGAGTGCATCAAATATCTCACATGTGCCCTACAAGATCTTTGTTTTTTGAAACAACTGAGTACAAGTTTGTGATGATTGGAAGGAGGAGGACTGAGAGAAAAATTCTGTCTTCGTCCATTTGGTATTGGTGATGTCCATATGGATGCAAAAGAAGGAAATTTCTGATTCTATGTTCACTACACACCAGAAAATCAACCTCAATGTTCTAAGTTATTGATATTTAGAGACAAGGCTATGTTGTGGGAAATTAGCTGAACTACAAGGTGTAATATGTCCACTATATGTTTAGAAGAAAGGGAAAGAGAAGGTGCTAAGAAGGAAGTTCCACAGTTGATAAATGGTTTAATGGATGCTGTCACTAAAGCAACAAATATTTGGGGATTATTTTGAATCCATAAAACCAATGAAGAACCTTCTCATTAGTGAAGGGATTGGAAAGATATGAAAGTGGGACAAGGATGATGTACAGAGATGATCGTTGTATGAAGAATACATCAGTTGGAATGGATCATTGTATGCATTGAAAGTGAACTCACTTTCAAGGTTTCTATCTTTTATGAGTTTATTGAAGAAGGATAGTTTGGTGTACAAAAATTGGGAAATCTTCAGTAAGAAGTTTGTTGAAATGCTGAAGTGGTTTTATCTGGTTTACCTTAACTGTGAAAGATTAGATGAAATACCACCAAGAGTAGGAGTGATGGAGATTAATTTATTGAGTCTGCATAAGATAATAGATAACCTTGGAGGTTATCTCGTGTGTTCAACACTTGGTGACAAATGGAAGACAGTTGCTGGTTTACAGGGTTTGACTGAAGATGATGGAGAAGCCATGAGGGATTGTTACAAAAGGTTCATTGATATGGTGCAGGTGTACTATGAAACAGCAGAGAGACCTTGGTATGAGAAGAAGCCTGGAAATGAAGTGGGAGAGAGTAGCAGTGTTCCTACTAAAGTAGAAGACCCACAGGGCAAGGACAAGGATAAGGCTGGGATAGAGGAAGCACTGGAAGAAGGCATGATCATCAAGACACAATTTGGAGTCAGACTGGAGGGCAACATGGAGGAGGAAGCAGAACAAGGAAGCATCACGGATAGCAATGACTTTGAAGTCATTGTTTGAAGGACTGAAGATTCAAGGAACAGAAGGAAACTTGGCATAAATGAATTAAGGGGGAAATTGTTGGCTCTGTAATGTCTTTTTGCCCTATGTATTATTTGTATGTTTTTTAGTTTAAGTTTAGCGGGCGATTTATGTTTAATATGATATGGCGTTGGGAAAAAATGGGTGTCAAAAAACAGTTAAACCCAGAAACCTCATGTATTGGCAGTTATTGGTAGTTAAGTTAGTTGGCAGTTATAGACAGTTATATGTGAAACATCACAATGGTTCATGTGTAACTGCCATGCTTTTTTAGATTAGTATAAATATGTAATCCTAGTGTCTGCAAACATTATTCAATTCCAACATAAATCAAAGTCCATTGTTTGCAAAATTCTGTCCTTAAAGTTATTCAGTTTTTCTGTTTCTTTGTATTGTCTACACAAACACACCATGGTAAATCACAACCATGTTCTGAAACATAATTGGCTTGGCTATGATCCTGTCCTACAAATCCATGATCTAGATGTTTCCAAGATGTGGAACTCTCCACAACTGAACGAAGCATATCATATCCAAGAAAAGTGTTATGAGTGTTGTGAAAAACATACGAATATATCAGATTATGTGAATGTGTAGCAGATAATGTTCCTACAGAACATGCATGTTTTCAGTTAAATTAACTGAATGCACCTAGCAGAGTGCATATTATCTAAGACAATGATGTGAACACACATGGTTCCTGTATGGCACATGAGAGAGAACAGACTCAGAGGAGGCATCTTTGGGGATAAAAAAGTGAAACGCACCTAAGAAACGCATATTATCTTGGAGGGAATGATGTAACTAAATCTTATTTCAGACAAAAAGATGTTGTCCCAAATTGCTAGATGAATTGTATAAGTTGCAAATATAAATGAATAAGTAAAGTTTCTGTAATTGTCTAACTATTAATTTGTTTACATGATTCTATATATATACATTTCCAAAGGGTGCGAATGAATTGACATACCCTTTCCTTTTTTCTAACCGAAACCTAACTAACATAACTAACTTTTTCGGTTATAATGTTTCTATCTAACGACTTTAGTCCTTCGTGTTTATAATAATACATATGAAGCAAAATCTAAGATTATCATGCGTCCACATTCTCCTCCTTAATCTTGATCGTTGCTTCGTCCTAAATCTTGAACTCCGAGCATTTGTCGCATAGTCACGAACTTCAATCTTGGTAGAGCCTTTGTTAGAATATCTGCTCTTTGTAGTTCTCCGCTGACGTGTTCCACATTGATGTGTCCATTCTCTACGCATTCACGAATGAAATGATAGCGAATATCGATGTGCTTGCTTCTTCCATGAAAAACTGGGTTCCTGACGAGTGCTATTGCTGAAACGTTGTCGACCTTCAGCGTTATCCTTTCCTCTTCCCATCCAGTTAATTCACTAAGTAGTCGCTTTAACCATAATGCTTGACATGCTGCTGCAGTAGCCGCCATGAATTCTGATTCACATGATGATAGGGCCACTGTTGGTTGCTTCTGAGTACACCAGGTAATAGGTGACTCTCCAAAGTAAAATACTATCCCAGTAGTTCCTTTTCCTTGATCGGTGTTGATTCCGTAACTACTGTCGCTGTAACCTGTGATCTTACAGCCGCCTTCTTTCTTGTATATTATGCCATGCTCCTTTGTTCCTTTTATATATCGGATTACTTGCTTTACTGCCTTCAGGTGAATCTCCTTCGGGTCTTGCATGAATCTGCTGAGTAGTCCGACTGCATAACTAAGATCTGGTCTTGTATGTAGTAAGTATCTGAGACTTCCAATTAAGCTTCTGTAATAAGTTGCGTCAACTGAGTTTCCATCTTCCGCCTTGACCAACTTAGTACCGGGATCCATTGGTATCTTCGTGTCATTACTATCTGTCATACTCGTGTCTTTCAAGATCTTGTTAATATAACCTGTTTGCTTGATTGTAATCTCTCCTCCTGTCTGTGTAACTTCTATCCCAAGGTAATAAGCTAACAATCCTAAGTCGCTCATTTCAAATTTTTCTTGCATCTGGGATTTAAATGCGTCTATTTCCTTTCTTGGAGTGCCCGTGATTATCAAATCATCTACGTAAACTCCGACTATAAGTGTAGAAGTCTTGCTTCTCTTTGTGTAGACTGCTTGTTCGAGATTACACTTCTTAAAATTTAATAATTTTAAGGTTTGATCAAGCTTTACATTCCAAGCTCTTGGTGCTTGTCTTAAGCCATATAAAGCTTTAGTAAGCTTATAGACTTTCCCTGAATTCCCTTGTTGAACAAATCCTTCAGGTTGTGTAACATAGACTTCTTCCTTCAATTCTCCATGTAAAAATGCTGATTTTACATCCAAGTGGTGTTTTTTTTACTCTTTTAAATATAAATCTAAAAATTTATATTAAAAAAAAATTTAAAAAATTTGTATTTGGTTCAATCCGGTTGATCCAAACCCGAAATACCCAAAACATTTCAAAACCCGATACCGAGCCATAATTTATATGTCGTGTTGACCCCGAATTTTTACTCGAATAAGATTTTTGACTCGAGTGACCCGACCCAAACAAACTTATCGCTTATTCGGTTTCGAGTTCAGGTCAAGTCGGTTTTTTGACACCGCTACAAGTTGTATCTATACTCTTCAAACTTTTTAACAAAATGTATTAACTACTAAATAAATTAACTTTACTACTACTGATTTAGATCCATTTTAAAACTACTACAGTAAATAAATTAACTTTTTAACCTGAACACAACATATACCATCCCCTTTCAGCAAACTTTTTCCCCCATATCGTCACCCTCCATCCCTCGACACTCCACACTCACGGTCATCAATTTCGCTATTGAATTTGAAAATCATACCCTACCTCACCTGACCACTCCACTCACTCATTTCCGCAACATAACAAATACGTTAGGGTTTTTAATCGAAGCTCCACTGTAATCATCACTCATATTCGGTATATTTTTATTTTTATTTTGTTTGATTTTAATAGTATGAAATTAGTAATAAGGATTTGATTTATTAATATGTGAATTTAGGTCTGAATTGACAAAATTAGTGTTTCTTAAATGCGCAAGTTGAGATTAGGATTGATGTTATTTTGATGTGATGAAGACACATCTATTGTGTTGATTTTAGGTTAATAGTGATGAGATTAGTTATTATTTGTTGTAGATAGACCTGTTATGATAAGAATAGTTAAATCATGATGTTTCCATCTGTTTTTTAGTTAGTTAATTTTGAATATCTAGTTATTATTGGCGATGACATAGATGTGTTATGGCTGTATTTTTTTTATGTTTATAGTTTTACATGTGTTATCTTAAGATTATAATTTTGGATAAGTGAGTCAAGAACTGACTAGACAAGTTACTAGCGGTTCGGTGTTAAAAAAATATCGGATATTTTACTGTTTAGGTTACAGGACATTGTTTTTTTATAGTTGGTTGCAAGTAGGTGCTGTATGCAGTTTTTATTCATACTTTTTTTATTTTCGTCGTTTGAATATTCATAGTTGGTTGAGGCCTGAAACGCTTATAGAAATGAGCCAAATTTACTTTTAGAAATGATCCACTTATTAATTTCAACCTAGTTTAGGTTTTGGATATTTGAGTTTAGTATTGATAGGATATTGAATTGATGTTTATCATCCGATATGTTGCATGTTGTTAAGTCTGGGGAAAGTTATTATAAACAAGGTGTAAAGTTTACACACCAGATTTTGGAAAAGTGGGTGACGTAACTGAACTGCCAAGTCACAAACTGTTCGAATAGGTTAGTTTAGGTGTGGGGAAATAGTTGTATTTTATACTCTGTAGTTGGTTGCAAGTAGGTAGTGTATGTTGTTTGTATTAATTATATAGACGATTGATTGGACTTCTTGATTATCGAGTTTAACTTTGATGTAGTTTTTATACAAATAGGGCACTGAGGTAGAATTTTTTTGCCTTTCGAGTTTAACTTTGATGTGGAAGTCTTACAAATATGTTAGTATAAGTATTCAAGCTTGTGCAAACTTTATATGCGTATAGAAATGAGCCAATGTGGGCCTCATTCTGATTTCAGTAGGCCAACATCTGGGTGTACTTCGTGTGTGGCTATCATTGAGGTGGCATCACTAGATTTTTTTTTTATTTATTGCAAATGCTGGCAGACATCCACGTTGCGTAATATCCAGGAAGGGCCGATGTAATATCACCATATTGTCCTGTCTTGTGATTAAATCAACTGTTAGTATTAACTTAACGTGACAACAAAATGGGCTAAAAGATGGCCTGAAAACAAATCGTGGTTTTATTTTATAACAGGCATATAACATCTCGAGATCACAAGCCAGGGCTTGAGGTAGAGAGGGATAGGATACTAAAAGCGGGTGGTTTTATTCATGCCGGGAGAGTTAATGGCAGTCTGAATCTTACAAGAGCTATAGGTATTCACTATTAATGCTGTTTTTGATCATAAATCAATATTAGGTCGATGACCAAACCTTCACATTCTCAGTTTTAATTTTGCTCTCTGTGAATATCGTTGTGTTTTGAGTTACAAATTTGTATCTACTCTAATATTATGGTGATAAAATCGTACAGGCGATATAGAGTTTAAGCAAAACAAGTTTTTGTCTGCTGAAAAGCAGATAGTAATTGCTAATGCCTTGATTCAACACTAAAATAATCTACTCCTAATTATTACTTTATTTTTATATAGGAATGCTTGTCAAGTCAACAGTTAGTGTATTCAATTCCTGACAATATGAAATCGGTAGAGTGTGAAGTTATAATAACCTGCAAACTATGTATTACATGGGTGTCAGGATTGCGTTTTTTAGTTGACGCGTTATGTTTATTATTGCAACTTGAAGTTGTAGAAGTTAGTTTAGTTAGTTTCATGGCAAGCTGCAAGTCTACAAGAAAACTGATTATATGAGATTACACATTATTCCAAAGTAATTTCAGAGACTTCTACTCGTATTTCACCCATAACCTTTCCCTCCCCACATATCCTATACCAAAAAATCATCAACCAAACCACTTTTTTTTTTGTGTCTTGAAGACCAATACATCAGGTGTTTCGCTTTAATAATTGAATCTAAATACCCACCCCTTTGGTGTGTTTTCAAGATTGTCTGTGTGTGTGATCAAGATCCTATACAGGTTATAATATGTGAAGCCCATGCACTATCTATGTTCGTTTAATGAACAATATCCGATATGATATCACATGTGTTATGAATATGATGAAAGGTTAGGATCCAGGATAGTTTATACATTTAGAGATCTGTGACCCAATGGCACTATCTATTGAGTGGTAAACTCACAAATCACGATCAAGGATTCCATGGGAACCTACCTGCAATATGCAGCTCTGACCACCCGCTCTTACGAGGTTGCTCTGTGACTATATTATGTTTTTTTCTTATGTTTTGCATAGTAGCCTAACTGTATATGTTCCGTGCATTATTTTCTAGTTTCTTCCTTCTTAAATTCTTAATGTCCTTATGTTTCATGTATGATTTTTTGTTTTCTATATAATTTTTATTTTTCGTATTCGGGTTTCTACCCATTAATTTCTGAAAGTTGATGGAATGCCAAAAAATCTTTATTATGTTCTGATAATGCGATAGTTTCATGAGCTACAGCATAAATAACTAATTTTTTTTCTTGTTTAATCAGTTAGACAACCTCGAGCCCTGATGCCAAACTATCCGACATATGTTTTGGAACATCAGCAGCTAACAATCCAGTATGTCTAGTTTACTAATTAATGTATAAGCCATCATTACATAGACTGATGTAATAAACAACCGAAATATTTGTTTTAAAGTATCTATTAAACTAAATTCTTAATTTATTTGACTTAAGTTAATCTGATTCTGATTATATGTTTTTTGACTTTGAGTGGTGCTAGTGATATGAGCATCGATTTTTATTGGAAGATGAATGAATCTATGGCCAAAGCCGCCATACAACCGAGACACCAACTCCTTTGTGAACCATACAACGAATCCTTCAAATTTGAATACCTGAGGTCAGAAAAAAGTCAACCTGATTCAAAAGATGAGACTAGCACGACGTTTTTACTCAGGCTTGTGATGACATGGTTGACTATCATATCTCTGTAGTCTTTCAAGCCCTTCATTCAGAGGAAAATTATTGTCGAATTCAGGTATATTATCATTCCTATTAAACAGATATGAAAGTATTTTCACTATACTAATTGTAGGGCTGAACTAAAATGAAGCTAACCTACACTTACAAAAATTTTCATAAGTTCCCTTACAATGGTTTAAGAAACAATGACAAATCGTGCCTATGGGTAATTGCTATAGCGATAGATCATTTATTAATGTAAGGCTAACCCTTAGCAAAACGACATCAGGTGAGGACAAAACTTAAAGGTGATTTCAGTTATGATATTTGCTTCATTTTCGTTGCATGATTAATGTAACTGAAATCACCTGTAATTTTTGTCCTCACCTGCCGTCAATAGAATCTTTAAGTTTTGTTAGTTAGAGCCATATTTTCCCAAGTTTCATAACTTAAACTTAAACGTGAGCAACCTGAGCAAACGACATCAGGTGAGGACAAAATCTAAACATTTAAGTATTTGTCAGTTAGAGCCATATTTTCCTAAGTTTCAAACGAGTAATGTTACTAACAGTCGAAATTTTTAATCTTAGGTTTGGCTGCTGGTGTGTATTGAGGTCTGATTGATAAATGGTTTGGTTACTCATCTTTTTTTTAGCTCAGTTATATTTAGTTGGAATTACGATAATCATGTACTTCGCATTTTCCCTACTTGAGAAAATGTTCGTTTCTTTTTTGTGGTTAGGCAAAATCCGCGTTCTATATAACCGATATGCTGTTAAAATAATAAATATTTTTAAATCTCAGATTTTGTTATTCATTATTAGTTTTTTATTTTAATTTTTGAATAATATTGCAGACAAAAAAGTATGTACATACAGCAATTAAATTTGAACAAAATTTTTATATGTAGGCTATAGTTCACCGATAGTGACTACAAAGAAAGTGACAGAAATCGGTGTCAACCTATCCTGACACTTATAAGTGTCATTAAACATTGTCACTGTATACTTTTACCGCCTGGACTTTTAATGACACTTTCTAAAAGTGAAGGTGAAAAAGAAAGTCTTTTAGTGACACTTTTTCTGACTTTTCCTGACACTTTTTGTATGTCATTGAAAGGCTTTTTTCTTGTAGTGCACTAAACATCCCGGTCACCTTATTAGTGACTCAATTGCTTGTAAAATACGTAGTATGTAGTAGAGTAACCAAACTGGAATACATAAAAAGCATTAAACTATAACAGTCATTTAACCCTTGATCACGTGTACGGAAAAAAGGTGGAGATGCTCACGGTGTGGTGAGGGCGAGTAGTTTGGGTATTTGGAGAATAAACTTCTTGGCCACCATAATAGATAGACGAACTGAGATAGCTTGGTTCGGCTGCTGTTTCATTTTGGTACATGGGATTCCCTTCCTTTTCGCCCATGCTCCTTTGTCCCTTGTATTCTATACATTGCCAAAACATGGAATAAGTACCTTCACATTGGATTAAATAATACATACTCCATATATGATTTTAGCAACCAAGTTACTAACCTGGTGCTGATTGTTGGCCACTTCCATATGGACCTCTGTATTCGTGCTGTTTGCATGTTCCTGAGTTCTTAGAGTGGGACGACGCGTCTCTTCCAAGACCCTGAAATAGAAACAGTAAAAGGTCAATTACTATAAAAACATAACAACAGCCTTCATTCATTCATTCATTCATTCATGTTACTATTATACTGTATCTCCAATTTTTTAGGATTCATAACTAATGGAATCCACTACTAAGAACAACTTGTTTCAAATATCCAATATGATATGAAAACATTATAAATTCCAACGTGTTATCCAACGCCTTGAGGCCGGTATACTTAAGTTGTGACTCTGTATTGATCTATGACAAATAGTAGCATCTAGTATTAGGTTGTAAAACATAACGTAACCGAGGCAGAAAGAGATAGTGAGTAGGATACCGTGGACGAGGGGCCAAAAACGGAGCTGAAAAGGCCAGAGGAGGAGGCAGGAGTTGCATCTTTGGGGCCAAACAGATTTTCGGTAAATGAAGAGGAAGAACCTTTCTTGTGATCCATTACTATCAGCTGATTATGCAACAAAATACGAGTCTCCTTCCTTACTAAGAAAACGATATCCGCTGTGATTGGATGATGAACAAGGACTATAGCTAGTGGGAGTGGCAGTTGCAAGAGATATTAAGAAAGAAGAAGGTGGTTTGTTTGATGAAGAAAATGAAAGGAGGGATAGGGGATATTTATAGGCGTCATGACATTTATTATGACACTCGACCCATAAAATTATATACCCCAAACATCGTATCTTCCAAGCCCAGGTTCAAAGTCTTCATTAATCTTTTTTGTCAAATTTCTACATATAATTCAAACATTAGCCAAAATATATAAAACAAAATTCTCCATTTATATGTATACTACATACTTAGAGAATTGAAATTTATTTAAAAGTTAAAAACCCTTATTTATAAAAGACGCAATTTAAACCAATCAATTTCTTTATGATATATAACAAATAAACGGCACTATGCAACGCCACAACTATGGTGGGATAATCGTTTAGATTGATTATATATACACGAATGTACAAGTATACGTATCTAACCGACCAGTTGACCTTACAAGATGTTGACAACTTGACATACAACAAAGTCAACTTACAATCAAAAATATACGGAGTACAGTAGTATGTTTTTGTACTTGTACACTGAGGACTTAGTATTGATTCATGCAAAGAGGTCAATTGTCCATTTGTCCTAATATGTTTACTTGAAATAGATAGTTAATAGTAGCAAATATTTTAACTCTTCTACACAGTTTCACACTAAAATTATATCATAACTACAGTTATGCAATTTTGTTGCTAACATTAAGAAAGAAAACACGTTTAAGCTTATTTTTTTATCTAAAAATAAAAATAAAAACGTTTATAACATGCATAGATAAATAGTGCTAGATTGTCAATATAGAGCAAATATGCTAAACTAGGTATAAGTAAACATTGTATATTTAGTAGGGTTTGATATTTGTAGCCGTAAGGGCTACGTTAAAAGATAAAAAGATGCAAAAGTGGTAGCAAATTATCTCGGTTAAGAGTAGTTATATGCAAAGGTGAGTGTTACTAAAGTACAAAAATTCAATATGTGTCTTATACCTAAATCTGAGGGCCAAGTTTAACAATTTCCTATTTAGTATATCTATTTATTAAGTA
>BQNB010092244.1:5454-22063 GCA_026074375.1 Tanacetum coccineum | reverse complement strand
AATTGTCCAAGGGTTACTTGGGGATTTCCTTAATTTCTCTATAAGTGTATTATTTTGTACGTATGTAAAACTGCAATCAGTTAACTCCGTAAATCCATGGTGGGGACATGCTCTAAGCATTTGCTTAAATCGTTCCCATGCTTCACTAAATGTCTCATCGAATTTTTGGGTAAAACGAGAGATTTCATTTTTTAAGTGAGTGGTCTTCGAGGGAGGGAAAAATTGATTCACGAAATCTTCCCAAGTCAAGATCGAATTAGGAGGTTCTTTATAGTACCAAACTCTAGCGGCTCCCTCGAGTGAATATGGAAACATCATGAGTTTAATCACATCATTCGGCACATCCCTAAATTTCAAAGTCGAGGTAATTCTTTTGAAATTGTTAATATGAGTATGGAGATTTTCCCTCTCAAATCCTTGAAATGGGTTAGCTTGAACCAATTGTAGCAAATTCGTCTTAATTTTAAAATGGTCCGCATTAATTTCTGGTATGACGATAGCTTCTCCATACCCTTCCGTGGGTGCTTGGAGTAGCTCTTCCATTGTTCGATTTTCCGCCATTGGTGCAACTTCAACGATAGTACGAAGCTCGGGTTCGACTATGTTTGGAGCACGTCTTCTATTTCGACGTCTCGGAATGGTTACGGGTGAATTATTTGGATAATAGGAATTTCTAGTGCGCATGCACTATACGAATAAAACCGATAAAACAAACTAGGAGAGAAAATATATACACAAAAATATTTTTGTTTCACCGAATAATCAACAAACTTAGGGTAACTCCCTTAAGTGAAACTTGCAAGAGCTTATTTCACAAAAGAGGTGCGCCTTTTTCGTAAGTGACACAAGACGGTTACTTTTTGAATCTTTGGATTGGGAACTTATTAATGGATTCACAAATTCTCTAGTAAAAGAATTAAATTGCTTGTGTATTTTAGTATTTAAGAGAGCACAATAAAAATTGAAAAATCCGGAAGAGCAAATATTTTTGTATTTTTTTATTTATTAATCTTCTATATATAGTAAAATGAAAAAGAAAAAAAATATTTTTTTACTTATTATTATTATTATTATTATTATTTTGATTTTTTTTTAAAAGACGTAACTTTCGAAGACGAAAGGTTCTCCAAATCACGATCGACAAACTCAAACGAGAGAATCTTAACATAATTCTCCGGCAGCGGCGCCAAAAATTTGATGTTGTTTCAAATTATATACATGTATAATATGAAAGTATTGAAATTCCAAAACTACCCTTTAGGAAAAAGGTAATTAGGAAAATCACACAAAATATCGTACGTTAACCGGTAAGTGTTCACCGGGTCGTTTATACCCCAAGAATTATGAATTGAAACCCCGTTATTATTTGGACAATGATTTGAATGGTTTCAAAAGTTTTTGAATTGGTTTTCTATTTCTATGAATAAAAACACATAAAACATATAAAAGAAAATAAACGACTAAGAAATTAAGCAATTAGACACTAAAACAATAACGGGAATTAAAGAAAACACGACAATTAAGCAAGTATATCAAATTTAAGACCTACAAAAGCAAATTTAATTCCTAAACCTCAAATATGATAAAAGAAAATTTTATAAAAAAGAATTTTATTTATTTGATTATTTTTCTATTTTTTATGATTTTTTAAAGTTTTTAAACAAAATAAATGCACGAAAATTACTAAAGTTTAAAATAAAAATCCTAGAAAATTACTAAAAGTAGCTTATGATAAAAAGTTTGTAGGAAAATTAAAAACTCAAAACAAGCTTAAACGAATAAGCCTAGAAAAAGCTGTTAAGCACTCGAAGTGCTTATTTTAAAATTGGGCCAAAAATGTGTTAAAGGTATTTTGCGTGCACCTTAGGACGTAAAAGTCCCAAGGGCGCAACGATAGAGAGGTGTGTGTTAAAAAAGGTTGAACGAGGTTGAGGTCTTGGGTTCGAGCCTTGCTCACCCAAGATTTCCCTTGTTCCCCTTTTTTTTATTTTTCAAAAACTTTTTGAACAAAGATATAAAACAGCTTAAAATAAACACTTTTTGTGAAGGAAGCTTTTTTCAAAATTACAAATAAGCTAGAAAACAGCTAAACAAACAGACAGATATGACTTAAAGCTTTTTAACTTTTTAACAAGGCTAAGTGAGTGGTTGTGTGTGTGCTTGTGAGGAGTGTAGGTGGCTAAGCAAGAAGGTCACAGGTTCGGAATCCTGGCTATTGTTTTTTTATTTTTTTGTAACTTTTAAAAACAAAAGTATTAGAATAGCTAAAACTAACAACTTTTATGAAAACAACTTTTTAAAATCAAAAATAGACTGAAAATGTTTAAAATACTTTGACAGAAACGACTTAACTTATTTTTGGCTTTTTTTCACTCAATACTAACTAACTAGAAAACTTGAATAAGTAAACCTAGATTAACTAAGCTACTAACAGCTAAATCCTAATCTTATAAGCAAATTTAGTAGAAAAATATGCACAAGGACACAATGCATTAACAGGAAAAGCAATAATAAGCACTTGGTTCAAAACTGCATCCAAAAAGAGACAAACAACAAACTTTTAAGCTTATTTATAAAACATGTAAATTGAACCTTTGGAAAAATGAATTGTACCGCTAAACTTTGACCCTCATAGGCTACTAGAAACACTTTTAAAAACTATTTGAAAATCTATGACCAAAGAAAAAGCTAATTGAAAACTGCTTTTAGACTATGTAGGAGCTGAGTTTACTTTTGGTTTTGAAAAGACAAATTACTAATTTTAAACTTAAAAACAGATAAGAAAATAAGCTTTTTTAATGCTAACTAAGCTCAATTAAATGTAAAGTAACCTACATATACTAGTTGCTCAAATTTGAGGAAGCTAAATTCTACTTTACTACTTAATTTTTGATTTGAAAAAGAGCATTTGGTTGTTTCTTTTGCTGATGTCGTTTGACACTATGAATTGACCAAGGCTTTAAACAAAGTCAGGCTAAGGACTGAATTCATTACACATATAAAATACCACAATGAAGGCAAAATGACAAGCAAAACTAGCTAGAACAATTTTAAGCTAAAAATTCCTAATGAATTGATCTAAAGCTTACAAATTCAAACTAATATCCTATAAATCTTTAAAAACTATATTTAACTAACACAACAACCTTGAATCTGCCACGTTTATAAACATTTAATAATGAAGTTCACTTCAAATCCAAATGACTAATTAGACTTGCGGTACTAACTATGTAGTACTGCTGTGCCAGTAACACCTCTTAAAATAGTAAAACCTCATTTTTCTAGCTTATCTATTTTAGATCCTGGCTTTAAATCCTTATATACCCGATAGTGCAGAGCTAAAAAACTAACTTAATGAGCAGATTCTATAACAACAATATAAGCAGAAGCGATAAGCTAATCAGATATGCAACTATTTGGTTTTTTTTATGACAAATTATATGACAGATTGATGAAAATAAGAATTTAACCTAACAATCAAACTAATTAAGACAACTAACCAATATATTACGCTCTAATAAGCTAAACTAAGCAAACAATAAGCTGATAATAAACAGCTATATGCTAGATGTAGAATTTAAGCTATAAAAAAAGAAGTGAATGCTTACAAAATCCTTAGCTTAAACAAGGCTTATTAAAGCTCGAGGAGCTACTCTACAAGCTCCAGCTTATCCTAGGATAAGCTGGTAGGGTCCTGGAAGTCCTTCCATTATTGACTTCCCTTCCAAAAAAGTTGTGGTAAATTTGATTGTGGACTTTGAATAAGATAAGCTCAGCTAAGCTTTTGAGAGCTTAGTTGAGTAATTAGCTAGCTTAAAAGTAGATATAACAGCTTATTGAGAGCTTATTAGAACAATTGAAAGCTTATTAAACCATTTTACTCTTAGAGTAAAAACTGAATCCAACACAAGATTAAAGGAAACTTTAAATTTTATTAATGAAAACTGAATTACAATACTTTTTAAATGAAGATTACAAAAATCTAAATGACATTAAGCTAAAAATACAATAAGCTACGTCTACACTAAGCTACTTCTATATTAAGCTCTCCTCCATTTGTGAGAGAGGCAGGACTTGTATTTATAGCCAGAGATAGATGATTCTAGGTCTTCAAGCTTTGTTGAGCTCTTCTTATCTGAACCCCTCCATTCTTTCCAATCATTAGTTCCTCTCTTGAGCCGTTTGGATTAAGTATCAATCACACAGTCGCCAGCTGGCACTTCCACTTTGTGTTTTATTTGCACTAGTTTTAGTGCAAATTTTTTCCCTTTGGTGTGTTTGTTTGAATCCACGCGTCATTCCCCCTTGTCCAAATTGACCAATCATAGCTCTATGATGACGTTTTTGTTGCTGAGATGGAAGCTTAGTACTTAGCATCTACTGGCCACGTCATTTGAGAAGTTAATTGCATTTTTGTTAGGTAATTTTGAGCTGGGTAGAATTGGGACGATACGTGAATAGTAATAACGATTTTTCCCGCCCATTTTTACCCCTCTTTTTATTCGTTTAACTGAGTGAGGGTTTGACTGAGTGAAAAAGGCCTTTGACTTGGGCTTTTATTTAAGGAAAATGGGCCATGGGTAATTGTTTTGGGCTGGGTAAAAAGGGTTTAGGTAAAAGGGTTTGGTTATGAGATAACGACCGTTAGTTCTTTTATAATAAAAGGACTAACGGTGTTAGGGTTTTAAGGACTTTTGGTGAAAGTTGTTTAACATTAAGGGTATTTTGGGTATTTTGAGGGTTTTGGCATTTTGTGGTTTGACCAAGGGTTGACTTTTGATGACCTTTTTGCTATCAAACTTCCGGCTCTTGAGCACTCTTTCCATTCCCGTGTCCGTGTTTGTCCGGTTTTGACCGTTTTCATGTGATATTTGCAATATCCGTACCTAAACATCACCAAACAACAAACACACATATAATCGTTTTAGGGCTTGTTTTGATATACAAATAATTATGTGATTTCTCCATATCAACTTCTTAAGAACTTCTGATTCACATCTTCTTGTGAGATACTTTCACCATGAATCTCCAAACTGATTATAAGCTTTGAAGACTATCAAAGTTTGATCTAACTCCTCTGTGCTAGAAGCAGTAAAATTTTCCATTTACTGATGCTTTTAGAGGATTCCTCTGAGCTTTTTAGTAGCAGCATTCCTCCAAACTCTTTCTCAACAGCTGTAGCCAATGACTTGCATCTTTGATGGAGTTTAAAACTTCATATGATGTTAATTAGGGATTCCTATCAATAAAGTGCTTTTGCCTTCAAACTCTAACTCCTTTTTGCATTTTCATTCAGCAGTTGCAGGGAGCATTTTAGTCTCAACACCTTCAACAACTTTTTTTTATTGGAGGTGCATTAACATTCTCTATGACTTACCATAGAGAATAATTAATCATCGGGATGTACTGTTCCATCCTCATCCTTTAGAGCTCATACTCACCTGGTTCAAGCATAGGGACTTTTGATGCAGCCACCATATGTGCTGAGTCTTGTTCCATGTCTTCTTAGAAAATTTTCTTAAAGCAACAAGCTTTGATACCACTTGTTGATTCCACTTGAATGGATCTTGAATTCCTTGCTATGGTGAAAGGTTTGTTATGCAAGATAAATCTTACACATCTATGATAGAAATCTTTGTATATATATAAAGACTATGCGAAATCTAATCTTTGATTAATAAGAAGAATATGAATAGAACTGTAATTCTAATGAAAATACTGATTAAAACAAAGTATTTTCAATATTATTATTATGAATACTCTAACTAGTAGTGGGGTTACAAAACCTTGAAGCTATGATTAATTCTATGATTGACTCGTTTTTTGTACATAGAACTTTATAGCCTATGGACTCTTTTATACACCAAGGAGGTCCTATGGGATTAAAATATATTCCTAATACTTATAATATTCTCTAAGATCTACATTCTATAAATAACTCCTACTTTCACGTAAGTAATCTTGATCTTCAAGAATTTTCTTTATCCTTTCTTCTGTCTTTATCAATTCATCATTTTGAAAGTAGAAACTCTTTCAGCAGTCTTAATCTTTCAGCAGTTGTAACTTTTGTACCAGCAGCATTAACTCTTAACAAGTAGTAGTAACTTATATACCAGCAGCATTAACTGTATACAAGCAATAGTAACTACTTAGAATATTTTCTTCAATCTTCATCACCAGTACTAACTTTACTCTAGCAGTACTAACATATACTAGCAGTAGTAACTAGTAGTACTAATATACACTAGCAGTACTAAGTTACACTAGTAAGTAGTATATAGCAGTCTATATAACACTAGCGAGTACTAAGTTGTACACTAGTTTGTAGTAATAAGTTACACTTAGTCAGTACTAACTACTTAGCATATTTTTCCTTAGAGTTAATAAACAGCACTAAGTTTTACTTAGTAGCAGTAACTCTAACTTGAGCAGCAGCAACTCTAAGATCATCATGAAGACTTTTAAACCTAACAATTATATATGTTGTTTGGTTGTAGCCGTGGGTTTGGAAGAGAGACAAAGAGAGAATATGTTGATTTTCACCAAGTAAAATGAAAGTGTGTGTGTATTCTATCTAGTTGCTAGCTTATATACTTCTTAGACTAGTCAAAGACATAAGGAGGGTTTCTAGGAAGTCTTTGGTCCATTTCACTATTAGGGTTAGTAAGATGGAGCTCTTAGTTCCCTAATATGGAAATCATCCTATGATTTCAAGGAGAGTGTTTTGAACTACAAATATCTTTGTGTTTTCTCTCTTGTATCCGGCCATATGTACATATATATGATGAATTTTTGTAATTTTTGAGTATTAGGTATAATTGTGGGTATTTGTTGAAGCGTAGAAAATTTTTGGTGGTTCTGGGTATGCCTAAACGTATTTTATCGCGAAACGTAAACACTTTACGTAACCAATAAAAATAAAATATGTAAAGATAATAATTATACTACAAATAATTATCTAACACTTGCTTGACGTAAACATTTAATTGTTTGATGCCCGTTTACGTTGAATGATCATTTTTAGCTTACACGATTTAACTTAACAATTAGAATTAAAAGCAACGCGTACAAGACTAAAAATAAATAGTGAAATAATAGACGTCATAAATGACCCTAAAACACGGGGTGTTATAGTCTTTCCCCCGTTAAATCAGCCTTGTCCTCAAGGCTTTAGACGCGGCACTTGACAACGGTGTAGTCTTTGTGAAGAGGTGTGGATACTTCTTCCGGAATTGGTCTTTATGTTCCCATGTAAACTCAGGGTACTCTCTGGAGTTCTAATCGAAACCCTTGGGACTATTGAAACACGTCTTTTTACCTCAACCGTTTAACCTCACGATCCATGATCTCGACCGGTTCCTCGACAAAATAAAGCTTGTCATCAATGTGTAGTCCATCCAACAGAACGGCTAATGGTTCGTTGGCATAGCACTTCTTCAAGTTGGATACATGAAATGTATTATGAACCCTGCTCAGCTCTTGAGTAAGTTCAAGCTTATAAGCAACGGATCAAACCTTTTCTAACACTTTGAAAGGTCCAACATATTTAGGGTTTAGCTTCCCCCATTTGCCAAAACATACTACTCCTTTCCAAGGTGAAACCTTGAGTATAACTCTATCTCCAACTTGAAATTCCACCGGCTTACGCTTTAAATCGGCGTAGCTCTTTTGTCGATCATGAGCCACTTGAATTCTTTGCTTGATCTGAATGATCTTCTCGGTCGTCTCTTGGACTATTTTGGGACCAGTGAGTTGAACTTCTCCCATAACCTCGGCCCAACAAATAGTGTGAACGTCACCTTTTACCGTTAAAAATGCTTCAATGGTGCAGCTTAATCGCTTGCATGATAACTGTCTTTATATATGAAACTCGACTAATGCAAATGGTAAACTAACCCTTCTAAAGTCGATCACGCAAGCCGTATCTTTCCTCAAGAAATGTGAATTGTCCTCTATTTGCCCGCTCAGTTTTGGATGATATGCAGATAATCATATCCAAAATTATACCACTCGGCCGTCTGAAGTGACTCCAGAAATTTGATGCGAACTAGGGGTCGCGACTCACAAATTGATTGAAATCAGGTATACCATGCCTCGTGGACTACCTCCCTTTAGGTACATTCGTGTAACTTTTCCATGGATCAGTTTCCTCATTGTACGAAGATGGCAAATTTAGTAAGTCGGTCAACAATCACCCAACTGGTGTCATAACCTTTATGACAACTTATGAAGGCTTTATGAATAAAATCCATTGTGGTAATTATCTTACTTCATTGAGGTATCTCGGGTGTAACCAACAAACCCAAGTCCCTTTGGTGTTCAGCCTTAACCTTAGCAAACGTGGCATACATTTGCTAACATAGGTGGTTGATTGCCGGCCTTCATATTGGCAACCAATATAGTCTTCATGTCTGATCATCTGTCAGGACCCGAAGGAGTAGATTATTTGACTTGTGGGGACTCGTGTATGATCCACAGTCCTTCAAATCGCATAAGGGTAACAACTCCTGCCATTTAAGCATAGAGTTCCGTTGGCACGGGGTTCCAACTTTTCCGTTCTAGTTCTTCTTGATCCTTAGGAATTTTCTATCAACATACCTCCAACATCTTCGTTCTTGATGTTCTCTGGTTTCCGTGCTTTAGTCTGAGCATTCAAGTTTTGCTTAGGAAGGTCCAAACCAATAGTCATGACTAAGGCTCAAACTCTTAATGGCTTTATTCACTCTTTCCTGCTCAGAGCATCAGCAACAACATTTGCCTTTCCCGAGTGATAAAGAAATCTCCTCTATCGTAATCACTAAGCAACTCTAACCAATGACGTTGCCTCATGTTCAACTCTTTCTGATTAAGAATATGTTGTAAACTCTTATGATTAGTGAACGCCATACACTTGGTCCCATACAGATAGTGCCTCTAAATCATGAGAGCGAACACTACTGCTCCAAGTTCCAAATCATGAGTCGTATAGTTCTTCTCATGAATTTTCAATTGGCGTGATGCATAAGCAATCACCTTCTCTCTTTGCATCAACACAACGCCCAAACCTTTGATTGAAGCATCGCAGTATGTGATAAAATCTTTGCTTCCTTTAGGTAGAGCCAAAATTGGTGCACTACACAACTTCTGCTTCAACAGTTGAAATGATGTTTCTTGTTTGTCGCCCCAAACAAACTTGACCTTCTTTTGAGTAAGCTTGGTCATTGGCTTTGGCGATCTTTGAAATTCTTGTTGAGTCTTCAGTAATACACAGCGAAGACCTAAAAATTGCGATCTCAGTTGGCATTTTAGGAGATGCCCAATCTTTTATGGATTCGATCTTGGCGGGATCCACGTGAATTCTTTGACTATCAATCACGTGGCCAAGAAATTGTACCTTGGGAAGCCAAAATTTACATTTAGAGAATTTAGCGTACAACTCCTCTTTATTAAGCAATTCCAGAATTATCTTAAGATGTTCTTTGTGTTCCTTCTTGTTCTTGGAGTAGATAAGGATATCGTCGATAAAGAAAATCACAAATCTATCCAAAAATGGCTTGCACACTTTTTTTTTTTTTTTTTTTTTTTTGTTCATGAGATCCATTAAATATCCGCTGGTGCGTTCGTCACGACAAAATGCTTAACTTGGAAACTCATAATGACCATATCGAGTTTTGATATTGCGTCTTCATTATATCGTCTTAACCGTATCAAAGCTGGTGATAACCTGATCGCAAGTCTATCTTAGAATAAACACTGGATCCTTGTAGTTGATCAAATAAATCATCAATCCTTGGGAGTGGATAACGATTCTTTACCGTTAACTTGTTCAGCTCTCGGTAGTCGATGCACATTCAAAATGATCCATCCATCTTCTTGACAAACAATACCGGAGCTCCCCAAGGTGAGGAACTGTGTCTTATGAAGCCCTTGTTAGAAAGTTCTTGAAGTTGGTCTGATAATTCCTTCATTTCGGACGGGGCCAACCGATAAGGTGCTCGTGCTACAGGTGCAGCACCAGGTTTCAAATCGATTTGGATTTCCACTTGTCGAGTCGGTGAAAGACCCGGCAAGTCCTCGAGAAATACTTTAGGAAAATTTTAAACGAATGGTACGTCCTCAAGTCGCTTCTTCCCCGACTTGTCTTTAGTCTCCTTTGTAGTAACATGTGCCAAAAAGATAGGACATCCTTTTAGCATGTACTTCTGCGTTTTAGTGCATGAGATGATGTTCAAACGAGTCTTGTTTCCCTGGTCGCTTCGTTACCGGAGGGGGGGGGGTGGGGGTGGGGGGGGTGGGTGAACAATCAAAAAAAAAAAAAAAAAACTTTCATTTCCCAGGGGAATACAATACGATTTCTCATCACAAACACTTACTCTTTTTCTATTCCAAACCCAATCCTACCTTTTATTTAAAATTACTTCGATGTACTACCAATTACTTGTTGTCATAAGTCTATTATAATTGTATAATAAATACCAAAAAGTACAACCCCTAATTCAACGTTTAACCCACACTATTCTCCCGTCAGCTATATCACACATAATAATTATCTAAATATATATTCCTTATATAACAAAAAATAAATACTATTCATTTTCCCCCCCCCCCCCCCCCCCCCCCTTATACCCCCCCCCCCCCCCCCCCAATTTACCAATCGGATCTAACTGCAGTAGACACAATGCTTCTTCGGTACCTGTATCCAAATAAGACAGAAGCATAGCGGTTGTTTAGAGGAATTGTACCCAATAACGATGTTTGAGTTGGTTTTTCCTTGCACGCCTACCGCAGATACTTTCGCTGGAGCATTGCCATTTCTCCTTGGTTTTACCACGTTATTGTTTTTCAGCTTTGGACAATCCCTCTTGAAATGTACTTGGGCTCCACATTCATAGCAAGTAGGTTTCTGACCTGCCCCAATGCCCCTCTGATTGTTACTAGCATTAGCATTTGCAGTACTCCTACAGTCATGAGCCAGATGGCCAACTCAGTTACACTTGTGGCATTTTAGAGCACATTATACGTCATGGTGATAGTTGCATTTTGAACACAGAGGTTCAGATCCTCCATAAGGTTTCTTCTCACCAGATCCTGCAGTGTAGGCTCGGTTAGTGTTCAGCCTCTTGTTTTGTTGTTGTTGTTGTTGGTTATCATCTTGCTTTCTTTTGTTCTCTGTCTGACGTTTAGCAAAAGTATGGATTTTCTTATCCATTAGTCTAGTTGCAATTTTAATCGCCTCTTGCATTGTCTTAGGCTTTGATGCTACTATACTTCCGTGGATCATGTCGGGCAAACCACCAACATATCTCTCAATCTTGTCCAATTCTTCAGGAAAAATTCTAACACACAGCAATGCCAGTTCTTGAAAACATTGGTTGTAACCTATCACGTCGGTACCTTTCACCTTCAAATTCCATAACTCAGCATCTTAACATTTATGATTTAAAGCAAATGCGTACAATACAAAAGGTACATTGTGGATTTATCGACGTCGTCAATAACTTGAAAACATAGAGTGTTATACTTGACATGGGTGTTCCACCATGTTAAAGCAACTGAATAGAGAGTGTAAGTAGCAAACTTGACTTGATTCTCAACTGTACTATTACTAATATGGAAAACAGACTCCATTCTTTCAAACCATTAAGATAGACCGGCAACTCTTTTCGTACCTTTGAAGTTTAATGGTTGACATTTGAGAAAGTCAGTGTAAGTACATTCATGCGTAGTTCGTTCTGTCCTTCTAACACCCGCTCCTGAAATATGGCTATCATCGCCATTCGTATTTCTGTCAGCATCACGTGCTGCCAAAGCCGTAGTAATGCCTTGGTTAATCATTGCCTAAAGCTGGGCATTAGTGACAGATGTGGTGTTGGTTGTTTATAGGGCTATGTTTGACCTCGTGGCTCTTTTTGGTGCCATTTTCTTCAATCACAAGAAAATATAATACCCGTTAGATTTCAAAAAATCATAACCATGACATGACATATACACAATAAGTAAAGAGAGATCACAATACACAGTGAAATATACAACTAAATTGAAGTTAAGAATGGTGTAACTAAATCGACATTCATTCATAATAAATTCGATTACAGACATGACATAATACCACCATTCCATATATAATTGGAAAACATACATGATGGTTCAGATACAAAATGATCACAATGATTAGGTTACAAGATAAAAGAATTTATACAACCTAAAGCCATACTAGCCAGGAGTTACCCATAATACTTAGTAGGCTGTACAAAATAACTAGCCATAACATGATCTAGGAACTGCTACTAGCCTCCCCTGGTGCATCTGGCTATGCAGGACCTTTAGCGGGTCCCTGCTATCTCTCAAACTCTGTCATCTGGGTCTAAAGTCTCTGCAACAGCTTTAGTGCCTCAATGAACTATGCCTGTCTCCTGTGGTCCGCTGCCAGCATCTTTGTAATCGCCGCCTGTCTCCTGCAGTCCGCCGCCTATAACTCTGTAATCACTACCTGCTGTGCTACCACCTGAGTACGTAATGACATAACCTCTGCACGCGCAAGGTCACTCGCATCTATGGATCATCTCCAAGCCTCTCGAGACATCCTAGCCTCAGCCTCCATGAGCCTAGCAGTACGAGCATGTGCACGTCTATCCCTATACAGCATGTTGAGCCGACCAGCCATCAGCTGTTGCTCAGACTGCTCATCATCCAACCTCGTATAGATCTTGTCTGTGTCTTGCCTAACCCTAGTGGTAAACTCTGTCATCCGTCGACCCAACTCTGTGTCATCAGTCGCTGGTGCCCCTGGCATGTCTACCAGTATCTCATCCCAAGTGTCGGTGATCCCATAACTGACATCTCTCTCTAGATCCCACATGATCTCCCTGTCCATCGTAGCAACAAAACCATAGTCTGCCCTAATACCTCCAGGAGGTCTAGCAGTGGGGGCAGACGAGCTCTCTCCTACCTTATATCTTGGACCGAGAGCGATACCTAACCTCTTCCGAGGCGGTAAGGTAACCTCGGGTCTGTCTACTCCACGGTTAGTAAGGAGTAGATGCAAAGGTAGTGATGAAGTAGGTAGCGGTATAGGTAAAAGTGGTGGTGCCCCCGATAGTGGGGTACCTGACGGTGGTGTATCTGCTCTGGTATAGGAGAGTATAATATGTGGCGGTGGTGAATGGGAAGTAGATGGGGCCTCAGCTCTCAGCCAGATCATCGCAGTTCGATAACCCAATGAACGAATAGGACTAGCAGGTGGTGGAGATGATACTGGTAGTGGTGGTGAGGGAATCTGAGGTAGTGGTGATGACCATAGGGAAAGTGGTGATGGTGGTAGAGTATGTATAGCAAGGAGTCTGGCAACCTCTATATCAGACCAAAATGGTATAGGTGGCTCATCTCGGATCGATATCCTAGCAGTAACGCGGTAAGCAGGATGTGGTGGTGGTGTAGTAGCAGACTCATCGGTCTCAAACGGCTCAATCTCCTCAGCATATGGGGCATGATCAACAGCTGGTAAAGCAACAGTTGTAGAGTCGGCATGAGTTGGGAGCTCCTCCTCCTCCTCATCCTCTTTAATATCAACATCATCATCCTCATCATCATCAGATGACTCATCCTCATCATCGCCATCGTCTCCTCCGTCGACAGGATAATCAGCAGGATCCTCCTTAGGGTCCTCATCATCATCCTCCTCCAGATCGTCCTCAGGATCTGACTCAGGAGCATAGCTTGGTGAATCAGTGGTAGGTAAGGCAGCAGCAGGTAGGGGCTGCTCCTCAGCTGGAAGTACCTCATCCTCTGGTGGCATGAACTCTGGATAAACTGGCTCTGGAACAAAGTCTGGTGAAGGTAGGTACTCAGGACCCGACACATAATCAAGAGATAGCGGGGCCTGAAAAGAAGCTACCACATAGGTATATAGGTCCTCTGGCATCACGAGTGGTCCATCGACCCCCTAACTTACACTAGCACTAGTAACTAGCAGTACTAACTACTTAGCATATTTTTCATTAAGATTACTAACATCATTAATTTATGCTTAGCAGCAGTAACTCTAACCTTAACAGCAGTAACTTCAAGAAGGCTTTTAATCCCAACAATCCTCCCCTAAACTTGATATTTATCTTCAAAATCATCAAGTTTCTTCATTAAAAGCTTCATCAATCACCAGGAGGATGCTTCAAAACACTTCATTGAGGTACATAGCCTTCCTTAAGCTGTTTCTTGACCAATCTAAGAAGCTCAAATGCCATTTCACATTTATAATCAACTTGGAGCTTCACATCATTGAACATCTGATGTAGTGTGTGCTTTGTAAGTGGGTACATCATCTCAACCAACGGATAATAAAGTATGTTCTGCATTGTCACACAATGAACTCTACAAGAATCATAAAGCTTCTAGTTCAGCACTTTAACTAATCCTTGTTGATTCTTCCATAAATTATCTTCAAGATGATGTTCAAACATGGTCTTCAAATTAAGATGTAAGAAAGTATCCATGTAATTCACTGGCTATGTCTTCTTAAATCTTGCTTTGACTATACTCCAAAGAACTTCCAAATCTTCTCTGTCAAAGGTTTTAAGCATCTTTCCAAAAGTTAAATACATCTGAGAATTACCATCTGTTAGAAACAAGAAAAGTATCGGTCACTTCCAATATGTATTAGTCTTAGCCCGTAGTTAATCATATGTCAATTAAAGTAATCTAATATGGCCCAAGGCCTATGTAAAGCCTATCTAGGTCCATGGCCGGCCTCATCTCATGTATAAATACCCTCTCCATGCTTTGGAGAGGGTGTTGGTTGGTTTTGTATTCTCATTTCACTTATGAATTACATGTTTCTTACTTTCTCTCTCTAGAATACATCCTTCCTTCTACTCTCTCACACTAAGATCCTTCCCATCTCATATCAAAGATTACTTGTATTCTTCAATTGGTATCAAGAGCAGTGGAGTGGTGTGTTTAGTTTTTGTGTTTAAGTTTTCTTTTTGGTTCGTTTGTTTTTACACTAATCGTCCTTTATTTTTTTTCTTTTTTGATTCCAAAGCTATTGTGTATACTAATAGATTATTTACCTTGGTAAATCTGATATAGTATCTTTAAGATATAGGTGTACAAGCTTTGAATCTAGAAAAATATCATTTTTGGTCATCTTTTGTGTTCAAAACCTTTATAAAGAACAAAATCTTGATTTTAAATTTTTCGGCTTAAAAACCTTAAAGTTTCTATTTTTCTTGTTCCTATAGGGTTAGTAACACTAGTTGTACAAGTATTTTTGCAAAACAATCATCAAAAAGGTGTCTTTTTGTGTTTTTAAGTTTTTGGGTTTCGTAGTAGTGGAAGTCGAACAACTGAAGTCGAACAACTGAGTCGAACAACTCAAGTCGAACAACTG
Organism: Tanacetum coccineum; assembly: GCA_026074375.1. Lineage (NCBI taxonomy): Eukaryota > Viridiplantae > Streptophyta > Magnoliopsida > Asterales > Asteraceae > Tanacetum > Tanacetum coccineum. Next base: position 6,699 of record BQNB010092244.1, on the reverse strand, counting down.
AGTCGAACAACTCAAGTCGAACAACTGAGTCGAACAACTCAAGTCGAACAACCTTATTTCAGTGGAAACCGAACAACCTTGTTTCAGTGGAAACCGAACAACCTTATTTCAGTGGAAACCGAACAACCTTGATTCAGTGGAAACCGAACAACCTTGTTTCAGTGGAAACCGAACAACCTTATTTCAGTGGAAACCGAACAACCTTGTTTCAGTGGAAACCGAACAACCCTACTTCAGTGGAAACCGAACAATTCACTAATTGAAACCGAACAACTCAAGTTTTTCAAAATTACACGGTTTATTTCGTTGACTTGTAAAATCCCGTGAAACATTAACTTATTTTTCCCGGTTTTGTCAAGAATTGTAAAATCCCGTGTAGTTTCATGAATTAAAACACTTAAAAGACAACTTAATCAAACACAATTTCTTTCTACCACCGTTCGATCAACCAAGTAATCTTTCAACATACTAATTTTATCAATGACGACTCTAGCCGACAAAGCAATTCTCTCGGGTGCTGACAATCGTCCACCAATGCTGGAAAAGGATATGTATGATTCTTGGAAAAGCAGAATGGAACTATACATGCTGAATAGACAAAATGGACGAATGATCCTTGAATCCGTTGAAAGTGGTCCACTCATTTGGCCTTCAATTGTGGAAAATGGAGTTACAAGGCCAAAGAAATATTCTGAGTTATCTGCTACAGAAGCACTTCAAGCTGATTGTGATATCAAGGCAACTAATATCATTCTCCAAGGACTACCACCTGAAGTCTATGCATTGGTTAGCAATCATAAAGTCGCCAAGGAACTTTGGGAAAGAATTCAACTTCTCATGCAAGGAACTTCATTGACGAAACAGGAAAGGGAGTGTAAGCTTTATGATGAATTCGATAAGTTTGCTTATAAGAAGGGGGAATCACTTCGTGAATTCTACTTGAGATTTTCACTGCTACTCAATGACATGAACATTTACAACATGAAACTGGAACAATTTCAAGTGAACACAAAGTTTTTGAATACCCTTCCTCCTGAATGGAGCAAATTTGTGACAGATGTCAAACTGGTTCGAGATTTGCCCACAACTAACATTGATCAGCTTCATACTTATTTAGGACAACCTGAATTTCAAGCAAATGAGGTTCGTTTAATGAATGAATGCAATTCAAATCTGCTTGCTTTGGTTGCAACTCATCATATGTCCCAGTCTCCTTATCAAACTCATTAACATTCATACCAAAAC
>BQNB010092243.1:0-26665 GCA_026074375.1 Tanacetum coccineum | reverse complement strand
TCATAAGAAAATTACTCTTTGAGTATTTCTTCATTTTCCTTCAAGTATCTACCATTTTCCGCATCTTTCGTTCCAATGCCTTATGTTAGAAATACGAAAGAGTATCGGTCACTTCCAATATGTCGTTAAGTAGCTCGTAGTTAATATTTGGAACTTAGCTAAGCTAATTGGGCCAAGACCATGGAAAACCAAGCCCATGGTCGGCCATGTAAGGATATAAATACCCTTTCCATGCCATGGAAAGGGTTGTTGGTTTATTTTCATAATACACATTACTTTCTCTCTCTAAAGTGTCCAACTACTCTTTCTCTCTCTATATTTCTTTAGTTCATTTCATAGATTATTGTGTGTTTGATATTTTACAATTGGTATCAATCGTCATAGGGTGATATCGTGAGACTGTGTGCGTTTTTTATCTTGTTTAGATCATTATTTTTGGGTCTCAGGTTTCAAAAATCAAACCAAAGCTTTTTGTGTTTAAAAACCTTAAAGTTTATGTTTTTAAACAAGATCTAGGCCTAGGATACTTAGTTGTACCAGAAAAATAAGGTAAAACATCAAAAAGAGTGTGTTTTAGGTGGTTTTTATAAGTTTTATAAGTTATACGTATCATGCGAAATAAGTCACTGTATGAATTGTGCGATTTATGTAATATTGTGCAAAACAGGTTGTCTAATACTCGTGCGAAATACGTAATTTTGTGAAACAAAACTCTGCCAAAATTGTAACACTCGTGCAAAATATGTCTATGTAACAAGTATGCGATTTATGTTATGTAATATGTGTGCGACACAAGTTATGTAACAAACGTACGAAATAAGTAATTGTGCAAAACAATATTCTGTCTAATTTTCTTAAACCGTGTGAAACATTACAACATCTTAAACCTTGCGAAACATTACAACAACATAAACTATGCGAAACAAGACAAAGGACAAAGTGGTGTGAAACATTACACAGACATAAACTGTGCAAAACATTATAATTTTTAGCAAAAGTTATTTTCAACGTTTTGTCTTAACTTTGTAAAATCCTATGAAATACGTAGCTATTTTCTCGGTTTTAGTTAAGATTTCTAAAATCTCGTGAAATACCAAGTTTAATCACCTTTAACAATGACTCTTTAACACAATTCTCCTTTGTCACTGATCGATCAAATTTCATCATTTCATATAACAATCATTTGACAATGACTACCTTAGCTGAGCACATGATAGTTGCTGGTGCCGAGAACCGTCCTCCCATGCTTGACAAGACAATGTATAACTCATGGCAGAGTCGTATGTTTCTATACATCAAAGAAAAGAAAAATGGTAGAATGATGCTTGAATCTATTGAAAATGGACCTCTTGTCTATCCAACTATTGAAGAGAATGGTGCAATTCGACCAAAGAAATATGCAGAACTCACTGAACAAGAAATGCTTCAAGATGACTGTGATGTCCAAGCAACTAACACTATTCTTTAAGGTCTTCCACCAGATGTGTATTCTCTTGTAAACCATTGTCAGGCGGCTAAGGATATATGGGATACAGTCAACTTACTCATGAAAGGAACTGAACTGTCATATCAAGAACGTAAAGTAAGCTGTACAACGAGTTTGATAACTTCACTTTAGTAAAGGGTGAAACACTTTATGAGTATTATTGACAATTTTCTCAACTCATCAATGATATGTATACAATTGGCATGACAATGCAGCAAGTCCCAGTGAATACAAAGTTTATGAATGCTCTTCAACCTGAATGGAGCAAGTTTGTAACTGATGTCAAACTAGCAAAGAACTTGTATACCACCAACAATGATCAGCTGTATGCATATCTGAGTCAACTTGAGGGACATGCAAATGAAGCACGAATGTTGCGTGAAAGATATCCGGATCCTCTTGCATTGGTTGCTAACTATCAAACTCCGTCAAATTCTGCTCAGTACCCACAACAGCAATGATCCATCCTTTAACAAGCTCATTCTTCTCAACCATACTTACCAACTTATGAAGCACCTCATCATCCACAACAATATCAACATGCTTACCAGCCTCAAATCAGTCATCCAACACCATCAGTTCCTCAAAATGCTTATCATTACCCTCTAATTTCACCACAACCACAAACTGAGTTTATCCAATTAGACTCAGGTCTTATTGTTCTAGTATTTCTACCAAGAGATGATCCAATTGCTTGTCTTAACAAAGCAATGCCATTTATGTCAACTATAGTTGCATCACGTTTTTGTCAACCAACAACCAACTCAAAACATCTTCTAATCTACGAAACCAAGCTACCATTCAGGATGGCAGGGTTACTGTCTAACAAGTTCAAGGGAGACAGGGTTAGAGTTTTGCTGGTATGAGAACTAAGGGAAATGCTACAAGTTCAGGGGGAAACAATGCAGCTTGTCAAGCAAGGGTTGTTAAGTGTTATAACTGTTAGGGTGAAGGGCATATGGCAAGGCAGTGCACTAAACCAAAAAGGCCAAGGAATTCTGCATGGTTCAAGGAAAAGATGTTGCTGGTTCAAGAACAGGAATCTGGTCAAGTTTTAGACGAGGAACAATAGGCATTTCTAGCAGATCCAGGAATTCCAGATGGTCAAGCTATTCAGAAAACAATTCAACAGAATGCTGCTTTCCAAACTGATGATCTAGATGACTATGATTCCGACTATGATGATATCTCTTCAGCAAAAGCGGTTCTCATGGCTTATCTTTCTAGTTATGATTCAGACGTCCTCTCTAAGGTACCACAACATGACTCTTATTAAAATGATGATATGATTAATTAAAGTGTGCAAGAAACGTAGAATTTTGAACAATCCCTTATTGATTATATTCCAGATAACAAAATAACAAGTGATAGTAATATCATTTCTCATGAAAAATATTTGTAACAAATGCAAAATGAGATTGTTCAAGATACTAACTCTTCTGCACAACAAGATTCTATGATAATATTTATGTTTGAACAGATGTCTGAACAAATGTCTAATCAAGTAACTCATTGAGATAAGGTTAATCAGGAAACCCAAAATGTTAATGAATCCTTAACCGCTAAGCTTGAAAGATATAAGGAACGAGTCAAAATGTTTGAACAAAGACTTAATGTTGATTTAAGCAGTCATAAAAAGTTGATTGATTCATAAATGGATGAGATGATTCAGAATAGGAATGCACTTAAGAAAGAAAGTGACTCACTTAAACAGACTCTTTCTAAACAAGTCAAGGAAAAGGAATCATTATTGCAAACATTTACTGTTTTCAAAAAGGAATCAAAAAAAAAAAGAAAATAAATACATAGACAAGGAAATTAATTTAGAAAAGAAAATAAAGGAACTGAATAATATTGTCTATAAAGTGGGTTAATCTGCGAAAACAGTGCACATGCTAACAAAACCACAAGCTCTTGGTTATCAAAATCCATTTTATCTTAAGAAAACTCAGCGGATTAAGCCAACGTTGTATGATGGAATTGTGATATCTAAGAAACATGATGTGATTTCTGTGATTGATGAAGAAGATACTTTGATTTTAGAGGAAGAGAGTCGATCAAAAATGCTTGCAAAACAAAATGATCCAATTTCAAAAGAAAATAAATATTTATATAATTAATTATAACGAGTTGAATAAATTGGATAAAGATTTTGGAAAACGTTTTGTACCATAATGAAAATGTCTGCAGAACAAGATTTATGGTTACCGCTTTTAAACCCTAAGTCTAGACAGCATAACGTTACACAAACACCAGTTGAAATAAAGGTTCCTAAAGAACTTCCAAAGGTAAATTTGGTAAAGACAAGTTTTCAAAAGCTAAAAAATCACCTTGCCAGATTTGACAAGGTGGTGAAAGTAAGAACCACACCTGATGCAATAATTGAGGGTTCATGAGGTTTTGAGCATACCAAACTGGTTTTTAAAGAAGAAGTCATTCCATTTATAAATTATTTACGATTATCATTTAAAGATTTTGAAAATGGTCTTCACAATGAACTTAATGTAGGGAAAATGGTGTTTAACCAAATGGAAGCTGCTGTTGATCAGTGTTCTGTAGATAAGAAATATTTTGATATTCAAAAGAAAGAACTTTCTCTTGATAATGATCGACTCTTGGACCATATTATCTGTCAAGATGTGATGAATATTGTAATGCATGCTGATTCTGTACCTGTCAATGTGTTACCTGCTGATAATAAATGTCTTGTGAATGATAATCTTGAAATTGAAAGATTAGAGCAGTAAAATGATCACTTATTTGAACTTCTCTTATCTCAAGATATAATTCACATTTGTGTAAATTCTCTTGCTTCACGCAATGATTGTCGTGAAATGCAATAGAGTTTTATTCATGAATATAATGAGAATCTAATGCTTAAGGCTGAGCTTGCCCAAAAGGAACACATGGTTGAAAAGAAATTTTTTGATGAAGTTGTACTCAGATGTTCACATCTTGAAAATTATGGTGCTAATCTTGAACTTAAATTAGAACCTCAATAAGAGAGTTTTCTTAATAACAGATCTTTAAACAATCAAAATGCTCCTGAAATTCTAGAATTTTTCAAAATAAATGAATGTCAAGCTAAGCTAGACGTAAAAGATGTCTCAATTGATAATTTGAGGAAACATATTGAAAGTTTAAAATGAAAAAATGTGGTTGAAAAAGAAGCCACACCAAATAATGCCAAGGTTATTTCCCTTGGAATTTTTAAGCTTGATTTAGAACATCTAGCTCCTAAAGTATTTAAAAACAGGGATGCTCACATAAACTATATTAAGCACTCTCGGGAACATGCCGACACTCTTTGGGAAATAGTCAAACACGCTAGAGCACTCAGACCTTTAGATAGGGATTTAAACTCTGGTTGTATGTATGTTCAACGAATTTAGGAGGTGCTAGTTTATGTCACAGATACATGCCCTAGTTTAACAAAACCTAGTGAGAAATTGGTTGTTGTCACACCGTTGAACAAAAACAAGAAAGTTAGGTTTACCAAACCTACCACATCATCAAATAACACTCAAAAATAGGTAGATTCACACAAAACACAAGATTCTAACAAACATGTGTTGCCTTCTACAGGAATGAAGAGTTCTACTAGTGCTAGCAGATCACACTCCTTAAATAATACCAAGAAAAATAGGATCTCGCGAACAACCAGTAACAACCCAAAGAATAAAATAGAAGACCACCCTAGGAGCGTTAAATCTAATTCAAATAAAAAGAATCATGTTAAATCTGTGTGTAATGCGAACGTTAAATTCAAATTCTGAATTAATTTGTGTTAAATATAATCAATGTATGTTTGATGCAAATCATGATGTGTATTTTCTTGAATTTGTTAATGATGTGAATGTGCGTTCTAAATCTAAATCTACTAAGAGGATCAAAAAGAAGAAAACTTGGAAACCTACTGGTAAAGTGTTCACTGATATTGGATATAGGTGAAAACCTACAGGACGGACATTCACTATAAATGGAAACACGTGCCCTTTAACTAGGATCACCTCCACTAAACTAGAGCCTCTTAAGGAAACCACTTCAAAATCAGTAACTACTCCTAGAGATTAAGATATACTGTAGGAATACCAAAGTTACAACATTAGTAGATTTGAGCAATAAACCTAGTATCTTAGGATCTAGGCATTCTAACATCTTGGAACCCAACAAACATTAGGGATCCACTGCTTCAAATTCTCCATCCTCTTCTCTTGTCAATTTCAGGTTGTCCAAATTGTTCTCTGGTATTTGGACCTCGGATGCTCCAAGCATATGACAGGAAACAACTCTCAGCTCATCAACTTTGTTTACAAATTTTTAGGTACTGTCAGATTCAGAAATGATCAGATTGCTAAGATTATGGGTTATGGAGACTATCAGATAGGAAAAGTTATGATTTCTCAAGTTTACTATGCGGAAGGGTTAGGACACAACTTATTTTCTGTAGGATAATTTTATGATTCTGATCTCGAGGTAGCTTTTCGTAAACACACCTGCTACATTCGTGACTTAGAAGGTGTTGATTTACTCAAGGGATCAAGGGGCTCAAACTTATACACATTGTCTTTAGAATATATGATGATATCCTCTCCTATTTGTCTCTTGTCGAAAGCGTCAAAGATCAAGTCTTGGTTATGGCATTGAAGGCTATCTCATTTGAACTTCGATTACATCACTACACTAGCCAAACAAGGACTGGTTCGCGGGTTACCCAGATTAAAGTTTTAGAAGGATTACTTATGTTCCGCATGTACTCGAGGAAAAAGCAAGAAACACTCCCACAAACCCAAAGCTAAAGACTCCATTCAAGAAAATCTCTATTTGTTGCACATGGACCTTTGCAGGCCAATGAGGATTCAAAGTATCAATGGGCGGAAATACATACTGGTTATTGTTGACGATTACTCTCGGTTTACTTGGGTAAAATTTCTAAGATCGAAGGATGAAGTTTTAGAGTTCTTGATTAAATTTCTCATTATGATTCAAGTTCGTCTCAATGCGACAGTCCAAAATATCAAAACCGATAATGGCACAGAGTTTGTCAATTAGACCCTGAGAGCTTACTATGAAGATGTCAGGATCTCACACCAAACATTGGTGGCTCGCACTCCACAATAGAACGGTGTTGTTGAAAGACAGAACCGAACTTTAGTGGAAGCTACACGCACCATATTGATATTTTCTAAGGCTTTGTTATTTCTCTAGGCCGAAGCGGTTGCGGCAGCTTGTTTTACACAAAACCGATCATTAATCCGTAAACATCACAACAAAACACCGGATGAACTTCTCCATTACAAGAAACCCGACTTATCTTATCTTCACATCTTTGGTGCTCTTTGTTACCCCACCATTAATAGTGGGTATCTTGGCAAGTTGAAACCTAAAGCAGATATTGGAGTCTTCGTTGCTTATGCTCCTATAAAGAAGGCTTTCTGGATCTACAACAAGAGCACCCGTCTGATCATTGAAACTATTCATGTTGACTTTGATGAGCTGACAGCAATGGCTTCTGAACAATTCTGTTCAGGACCCGGGCCTCATCTCTTGACTTCTAGAACAATCAGTTCAGGGCTTGTGCCAAATCCTCCTTCTCCAACACCTTATGTACCACCAACTAAGAAGGACTAGGATATTTTGTTTTAACTGATGTTTGATGAATACTTCTCTCCTCCACCTAGTGTTTCTTCTCTAGTTCCTGCAGTCGTTGCTTCAGTACTTGCTGATTTAACTGGCTCACCTTCCTTAACTCTAGTTGATCAAGATGCAGCCTTCTTCATAACTTCGAAACTCCTCGTGAACAAAATCCCCAGTTTGTTCTCCCGTGATGTAGATGAATTTCATGATATTGAAGTTACACACAGAGATAACGATCCCTACTTTTTTTATTCCAATTCCAAAACCAAAATTCCCTAAGAATCCTTCCTCAAGGTAAGTGTTATTTCAGACGATTTGCACCAGTCAAATCAAACACCTTAACACCCTAAACAAATGGACCAAGGATATTACTCATTTGATAATGTGTCAATTGGCAATCTTCTAAATTGGGCGAGATTGTTATATCTATCTCAACAAGCCATCAACTACAAAACAAAGCCCTGATTTGCTACTTTTGAATGCTTTACTTACTAACCTTGAACACAAAGAAAAAATAAAGAAGGCTTATGAAGGAAGCCTGTTGGATTAAAACAATGCAAGAAGAATTAAATGCATTCAAACATCATGAAAGGTTTGTCCCTCGCCAGATCGGTCGATGGTAATCACTATAATGTGGATCATTAAGGATATTTAGACCAAATAGGGAGGTGATCTGAAAACAAGTATCTCGTATCTTATGTATAAGGGAATATCTGTCTAGAGGAAGGTGGTAAACGATTTGAAGAATCTTTTACACCGGTTGCTCGACTAGAGGCTATACAAATCTTTATTGCATATGCTGCTCACAAGAACATGATTGTCTATCAAATGGATGTCAAGACTGCGTTCTTAAATGGTATACTACGTGAAGAATTCAACGTTAGTCAACCAGACAGATTTGTAGATCAAGATAACCCCAACCATGTCTACAAGCTCAAGAAAGCTCTTTACGGGCTAAAGCAGGCTCCACGTGCTTGGTATGATTTGTTATCATCATTTCTACTATCCCAAAAGTTCTCCAAAGGTGCTTTTGATCCTACATTATTCACTCGGAAAAAAGGAAAAGACATCTTACTAGTACAAATCTATGTAGATGATATAATCTTTGCTTCTACTGATCCTGCACTCTGTGAAACATTTTCTAAAATAATGTGTTCAAAATTTAAGATGTCGACGATGGGCAAAATGTCTTTCTTTCTTGGACTTCAAATCTCTTAAAGTCCCAGAGGCATCTTTCTTAACCAATCTAAATACGCTCTTGATATAATTTAAAAATATATTATGAAAACCAGTGACTCTGTAGATACTCCTATAGTGGAGAAATCCAAACTGGATGCAGATCCACAAGGGAAAGAAGTTGATCCTACATGTTATCGTGAAATGATTGACTCCCTTATGTATCTGACTGCCAGTAGACTAGACCTTGTATTTGTTGTTTGCATGTGTGCTCGGTATCAGGATAAGCCTACTAAAAAGCACTTACATGCAGTTAAGCAAATCTTTCGATACCAAAGAGGAACCATAAACATGGGTCTGCGGTATTTGAAGGATTCTTGTATTGCACTAACAACTTTTACAGACGCTGATCATGATTGTTGCCAAGATACTAGAAGAAGTACATCTGGCAGTATGCAGCTATTGGGTGACAGATTAGTCAGTTGGTCGTCTAAGAAGCATAAAAGCACAGCCATATCCAGTACAGAAACTGAATGTTGTGCTCAAATCCTTTGGATGAGATCACAACTGACAGACTATGGCCTTGGATTCAACAAAATACCCCTGTACTACGATAACAAAAGTGCCATTGCTCTATGTTGTAACAACGTCCAACACTCTTAATCCAAGCATATGGACATCAGATACCATTTCATCAAGGAGAAAGTGGAAAATGGTGTGGTTGAACTATACTTCGTCAGAACAGAATATCGCTGGCAGATATCTTTACCAAGACATTAGGACGAGAAAGACTTGAATTTCTTATCACCAAACTTGAAATGATAAGTATGTCTCCTGAAACGCTGAAAAGTATGGCAGAAGAAAAAGAAGAGTGATGGTGGCACATCTTCTTGTATCCTATGTAAATACAGAAAATCATAAAAACTCAAAAAGATTTTTCATTTTTTATAAAAATTTACAAAAAGAAAATAGAAAAATATAAAACCAGAAAATCCGAAAAAAATATTGTTTTCATGACATGTCTTCTAGAATCGATAATATTTACGGCTTTAGAAATGTCATTTAATAATGACACGGAGCTGTAAATAAAGTTCGAGCAAAAGTTGTAAACGTTTTCAAAACATGTCATTGACTTGCAGTTATTTCAGACTGCAACCCTATCTTAATCTTAAAGGCAAGTATTTCTTCAAAAAGAAAACTTGACCTCACAACGAGAATTCAATTTCTCCGGTATGAATTTTTTAATATTCATACAAAGGCTTGTGTATACTTTGCTACACAACTCGCGCTTTCTTTCAAAAAAGTGTACGTGTTAGTGCATTTATTTTTGAAAAATAAGAGAAATCTTATTTTTGGTGTAAAAGGTGTTGTATTTCAAAACATATCACTCATCTCAGTTTTCTGATCAGAAAAAGATTTTTAAAGAATTTTCTATCACTCAAACAATGTCTACAGCTCTTTAAATAGAAAACGGGACAGTATTTGAGGGGGGAAAATGTTCAAATTCTTTTAAAATGATCTTTCAAAAAGTCATCAAGGAACGAACAAGAAAAGGTTTTGAACATTAACGGATCATGAGTTAAATGGACTAATATTGTCATTTCTAAAATAATTAGATTAGTACAGTTTAAATAGAATTAGAAAGACATGAAAAGAACAAGGACCATTCCTGCCAAGTCTAGAATCTTAACCGGTTTTATATTTCTTGTGCACATTTTGCACGCACACACAAAAATATAACAAAAACAAACACACCTTCTATCTCTCTCGTCATAAGTCGCACGCTTCATATCTAAAATCTCTAGTCGTTTCTAAGCATCAAGGTACATAAGTAACATGTTTCTAAACCCTTTAACATCACTTTGGTAAAAGGAATTAGATTAATACTCTTATTTGCACTCGAAAAACATTAAAAATCGAATTAGGGTTCATAAGAATGAAAGTTGAGATCCTATCTAATTAGGTTTGGGGTTTTGATTGTTAGGGTGCCTAGATCACTCGCTTATAACAGTTTTGCATATCTCTAACTAATTCGTGAATTACAATGATTTATTTGATGATGAATGGTGCGAAACATGTTATGATGTTTGATAGCTTGTAAGTTTGTGTTCTACTAAATGTTAAATGGATTCTTATGCTTTTGCTATATGTTTTAAGTATTTAGGAACTCATCTTAGTTCATTAAGAAAGTTTTTGAGTGTGAAATATGTAACAATGTGGTATTGTGTACTCGTTTTTAAGGTTAAGTGATTGGCAAGTGTTCCTTAGGTCACTAATTAATGCTTGTATATTTCTTGATGCTTAATTGATCTTGATGCGTTAATGCCACGTATGAACAGCGAAAACCTTAGATTTAATGCGTCGAAAATGGAATAAAAGGAGATCGAATGTTTGTACTAAAAATGATGGAAAAGAATTCTTCTATGATACCTTAAATTATTTGTGGTTGATTATGAAATTGAATTTGAATGAGTAATATTGTTAAAAATAAATAAAAATTTAGTGAACCATGGACAAAAAATGTTTTTGTAATAAATCTGCGAAATAAGCGAAATATGTTACTACATAAATCATGCGAAATATGTTTTGAATTATTTTGTGTGGAATATGTTTTAACATAAACTATGCGAATATGTTCTAACACAAACTGTGCGAAATATGTTCTAACATAAAATGTGCGAAATAAGTAATTACATAAAACGTGCGAAACATGACAGGTGTAACACATGCAAAATATGTCAAAATTATGAAAAGAACCACTGCCTAATTTTTTTAAAATTTGTGTGATCCATGTCTGTTATGTTATCTTGCAACATATGTCATGATTGACTTTTTGTTATTTGACCCTATGATTGAATGTTTGACTTAGGTTGACTTTGATTTGTCAATTGACTTAGTCAGTTGATATTGACCATAGACCATAGTTGACTTTATTCAATTAGTGTGTTTAATTGGGCATACATGCATGAAACCTAAACAAAGTCTTCATCTGAATCAATCACATCTTCAAGGATAATCAATCAATTTAGTAATATATATCTGTTGTGTATACAAATTGTATTGGATAATTCTTAAGCATAATGATGAATCAAGAGGAAATTCAACAAGCTGCTCGTGAAGAGGCATATGTTCCCTAAGCAGATAGAGTCAAGATCAGTACCACAAACATAAGGATTGATCCCACTATGACTCAAAAGGAAGAGACTTACCAAGTCGTCCTTGACATCATCCAAAACACTACTTTCTATAAGGCCTTCCTTGCCTCTACTGATGTGCCAGAAATCTACATCCAACAATTCTAGTTCACAGTCACAAAGATCAAGAATGCTAATTTCTATAATTTTAATCTGGCAAACAAGAAGTGTCTAGTTGATGTTGAAGTGTTCCGCCAGGCTCTCGACATTTTCCCAAGAGTTCCAGAAAAAGAATTCATTGTACCTCCATCTGAAAAGGAACTGCTTACATTTCTCATTGAACTCGGATACAAGGGAGAATTGACCCATCTGCCACAAATATTCATTGATCATATGCACCAACCTTGGAGAACCTAACCATCCATCATCAACAAGTGCCTTTCAGGGAAGACAACTAGAAATGACAGACTTCGTCAATCTAGAGTTGCAATAATATGGGGTATGTTCCACAAGAAGTACGTTGACTTTGCTGAGTTGATTTGGGAGGATTTCTCATATCAAATTGACTACATGCTGTTGAAGAAAAGCAGATGTGAAATCATGCCTTATACCGGATTCACCAAAATCATCATCAACCATTTCCTCTCTATTCACAAATTTGTTCCTAAAGCACTACCCTTTAGTCTTCATACAATGAAGGATGATGGTGTTCTGAGCCAAATGAAGTTTGCCAGAATTAGAGAAGACGTTCAAGAATATGGATGAGCAATTCTAGACGCAATGTTGACTAATGCAATTAAGCAATCAAAAACTTATAAGGCCTTCATTAACTACTCCACAGGCTTAGTACCACCAAAGAAAACCAAAGGTAAAGGGTCACAAGGCAAGAAGTCAGTTGTCACTCCAAAGCTTGCAAGTGTTGAAGTGTTTGATAAATCTGATGCTAAACCTGCTAAAAGACAATCTGGAAGAAGAAGAATGTCTAAGAAGAAAGCTTTAATATCAACTGATGACAATATCATTCCAGAACCAGATGTCGCTTTGGAGTTAGAAAAATCTATGAGCTTGGCTGAGGTTGCAGAAGAGGAAGCAGCAAGGCAAGTTCATGCTACTCATGAACGGATTGTAACAGAATCAGATCCCAAACCTGCTAGAAAAATACCATCGGGTATTGCCTTTAGAGATACTTCAAGTGTGTCAAAAAAGATATCACCTGATCCATCTCAGAAGCTAAAGGGTATTCAAACTCTGACTGTTGAAGAACAACTAGCTGCTGACACGATGCAAGCACTCAAAGCCAACAAAAAGTCTAGCAAGAGTCAGCCACATGCTGGAGGCTCACGTGAAGGAACTAGCACTAAACCAGGGGTTCCTGATGAGTCAACGGTTATCCTCACTACCTCACACGAAGTAACTGGTACTAAACCAGGGGTTCCAGATGAGGTACAAGGTAGTTTTGCAGCTAAAGCTGATGTCACACTTGATTGGGGATCAAAAAATGAAAGTGATTACTCTAAAGAATATCAAGTTAATGATGAAGAAATCCATTGGGTGTCTACTGATGAGGATGAAGAGAAGAAAGAGGATGATGATGATGATGACAAAAGTATTGATCTTGAAGAGACAAACGATGAGGAAACTGATAATGAGTTTATGCATGGTGATAAATATGTGCAAGACGATGTGGACGAGGAGATGAAAAATGATGAAGTTGATAACACTGGGAAAGGTGATGAAGAAATTACTGATACGGCAAAGGCATATGCTGAAAAGATAGAAGAAGTAAAGGATAATAACAAGAAAGCTAAAATTCCTCCATCAAGCTCCAGCTTATGTGTATCTTCAGGTTTTGGTAATCAATTTCTTAACCTTTCTTCTGATAAATCTACAGTTAGAAATCTTAAGAATACTGCAGATGCTGAGATTAACTCTTTGTTGGACGATCAAATCCAACAAGAGATACCACATATCCAGTCTCCATCAATACTTATTGTACCTATTTTGGTGATTCTTGAGCCTACAGTTCTCTCACCAATACCTAAAATCCCTACTAAACTCCTGCAACAACTCTTAAACCTCCTCCATCTGTCACCACCATCATTCATGCACTACAACAACAATCAACACCAATCCATACACCACCAATCATCGTCATAGCTCCTGCTGTTACAACGATTCCAGATCCACTCCCTGCTATCATTCAAAGAGTATATGTCTTGGAGAAAGATGTTTAAGAGCTCAAAGAGGTTGACCATACTACAACACTCCTTGCTTCACTAAGATCTGAAATACCATCAGCTGTAAATGCATATCTTAGATCTAGTTTAGGAGATGCACTTCAAAAGGTGCTTTAGAAACATACTGAAGAGCTTCAACAACAATATTCTTAGCAAGTTGATTACAAGGATTTCATCGAAGAGTCGGTGCATGCAAATGTTATTAATAAGGTTAAGATTCTATTGCCAAATTTTCTACCAAAGGCAGTATCTGACTTTGATACTCTAGTGATCAAAGCACTATAAAGAAAGCACTTGAGAAGACTCTAATCGTATTAGCTTAATCTTCATCTCAAGATCAATCTTCTCTCAAGGCAAAAGAGTCATTATCAAAGTATGAACTGAAGATGATTCTCTTTGAAAAGATGGATAAAGCCTCTCCTATCTGACTCATGATAAGCATCAAGCCTTATTTGATGCTTTATTGAATTCAATATGCCTTGATGATATTGTTACACGAGGTCAAGCGGATCCAAAGAAATTTCTGAGAAAAAAGATCATGATGGTGATGATAAAGATGAAGACCCTTCTATTGGACCAAACCAGGGTAAGAAGACCAAGAGGAGAAGAACCAAAGGGTCAGAGTCATCCAAGAAGACATCCACTACTAAGGAAACCTCCAAAGGTAATGCTCTAACTAAAGGTTCAAAATCTGATAAGTCTGTGCATGCAAAAGAGTTAGTTGTTAAACCTACTAAAGAGGTGATTATGGATGCTTTAAATGATGATGTGTTTAATGATGTTGAGCAACCACAAAATGACCTTGCACCTAAACATAATTGGTTCACACAACCTCCAAGGCCACCTACTCTGGATCTAAAATAGAACAAGGGAAAAGCAGTTGATGATACTCAAGAGCACACCTGGTTTAATGATCTGCTATCTGCTAAAAAGGGTCCTCTCATGTTTGATGAACTTATAGCCACCCCTGTTGATTTCTCTAAGTTTGCGATGAATCGTTTGAAGATGGACAAGCTCATAAAAGCACACTTAGTTGGTCCCGTCTACAACCTTCTGAAAGGCACATGCCAAAGTAGCATTGAGCTCGAGTACAACATAGAAGAATGCTACAAAGCGTTGTCTAACCAACTTGACTTGAAAAATATTGAAGGTGATCATTGTCCCTTTGACTTGAGCAAACCTCTTCCATCGAAAGGTCTTCTAGATCATCTAACTATAGCTTTAGAATACTTCTTCAACAACGACCTTGAATATCTGAAATCATCAAACCCAGAGAAGAAGTATACGACTTCAATTACAAAGACAAAGGCTGCAAGATACGAGTTAGTGGGTATTGAAGACATGATCCTGAGCTTATGGAGTGTAACAAAAGTAGGTTACGACAAAGATGCTGAACGAGGAATTAAGCATTGGGGACCCCAAGCGTTAGCTTTTCTACAGATCATAGATTAACAAATTCTCGAAGCATGATGTCTACTCAACTTAGAAGATTCTTAGTGTCATCATTGTGAAAGTTAACAAATTGCATGTTTATGGTCATTTGGAAGAAATTACGGTAAGAAGAGCTGATTGACAACTGTACACATTCAAAGAAGGTGACTTTGTAGATCTACACTGGAACGACATTGAGGACATTCTTCTTTTTGCTGTTCAACACAAGTTATTCCCACTCGACGGCAATGATATTATTTTTTAGTGGTAGCTTTACGTTTGTTCACCAGAAGTCTCATCATCAAAAGAAGAGTCGAGGATGTTCAGCTTGGTGTAGAAAGTTACCAAAAAAAAAAGAGTTATGCGAGAAACTATACACATCATCATTTGATTCACTAGAGGTTGTATATGAAGACTTGAACAAGAAAAAGAGAGTTATGCGAGATGATGAGCTCTACAAGTTCTCGGATGGGACACTCAAGTTAGTTCGTAATGAGCTTCATCACAAAATACTCAATTTTCGCTTGGGATTCAACAAAGAGATATCTAGGAGAAAATGGTCAACCACAGACAAGAGTAGGTTAAAGCTCATGGTGGAACTCATTGACAAGCATATGCGGGAAAGGAGGATCATGAGGAACTTGGAAAGATTGGTTGGTGCTCGGGAACTTGAGATGGACTATAGGCTGATGCAGAGGACTGTATGACTTTGTCATACTTAGTTTCCTTTCATAACAGGTCCTATCTCATTAATCTATCTTGTTAATATGTAGATAAATAGTGTATAGACTTTCATATATACGTGTTAAGTACAATTTGTTTTTCATGAATTTTTCTTTAAATTCAATTTTTTTAAAATATGTACTTAACACTATATATAATTCCCTTATAAATTAAAGGGGAGCATTAAAATATTCCTAATAAAGGCTTGCTAGTAATCAGAACATTTTTCTCCCCAAACTTTCAAACATATTTAAATTAATTGATATCCAAAATATCAAGAGATTTGGCATTTTTGATAAGGGGAGAAAATGTGATTAAAGTATGCAACTTGTAATAAGTATCTGTAAAGATTCTAGTGCGGTCTCCTCCCTCTCGATGTTAAACAATTTTGGTTATCAATGCATGTGTTGAGTGGGAGCATTTCTAGAAAGTAAAAACCATCGAGGTACAACTGTTTTGATATATAGCACAAGTACCTTGATTGAGTTTTTTAAATGGTTTTAAGGCAATGAGAATGATGTGTCGTTGTGTGGTGTATATTTTTATGATTCAAGTTTTAAATTTATATTTTGCCGACTAAACCAAAAACAACACTTTAACGGGCAGTGTACCGATCGGTAGTAGTTTTGTGGTAAGTAGGGTGTCGAACAATTGAAGCGATGTTAAATCTAACAATTTATTAATATCTTGGTTATCTAATCTATGTTAATTGTATTCTATTCTAAACCTATGTCAGTCCTAATCCTAATTCTAACGGGTAAAAGGGAGTTTTCAGCCTGAGAGACTGGCACAATTTGGTTGGTGACTATAATCAATTCAAGGCACTTTAACCCACGCAATCAAATTAACAGAAGATAAAAGAGTGGTCGAGCTAAATATAAGAAAACTGTATTAACCATTATTAATCCGATTAGAACGTCGGTTTGTTTATTAAGTGCAATGATTTCTTCTCTCGAGGTGGTATATCATTCTTAAGACTTAGGCATTACATCATCTTAAGACCTAGACATATTAATTCTGTCACAATTAAAGCATCCGCATAAAGCATCCTTATTTGCTGATTATAATCTATCTTAGGGATTAAAGCAATGGTGATCTTGTTAAACCCTAGCTCATAGAGACTTTACCCACTTACTGCTTAACATCAATTTATACACTAGTAGTCCACTTGTCTAACTATCCAATGGAATCAAAACGTTATTTGTTGAATTATCTAGGTTCACCTACTAGTCAACTTGTTTACTAAACCAAAGGCAATATCCAATTAACTTAGTTAAGCCAGAAGTGTATCCTTAGCATGGATTTAGAAGGACAATATTTGTGATCCTATGATTCTAGATGTATAAATGACTATATGGAGAGCTATCCTAGACTCTAGATTACTTGGTCCGTATCACTAGATCCAGTTGAATGATAGGTCGCATACAAAAGCACGTAAACAAGTATAAATTGATAAACATGAACAAGCATTCAACGATAAATCAAGAAATATAGATAAACAATAGCAAACATTCAAATCTTTATAATAATGGCTAATACCCGAAGGTATTAGCCTTCAAACATCATAATAAATACAAAATCAATTATTTAGCCGAGGTAAACTAACCGAGTTAACGAATGATACCAAAAACTGAATGATTACTAAAGTATATGGAATTACATGTTGTCTCTTATGGAATTGATAGCGTTGCTCGACCTCTTCTGCTCTTTTTCTCCTCTGAAAATCGACTTTTATGGTTTAGGTATCAAGAATATGATTTAGCACACTTAAAACTCGTTTTTGAGTTTTCTATTTATATTGTCTGGAAGTCGGTTCGATAAGGCGTATCCAATGGGTTGGATACGGCGTATTGGGGGTTTCTTGTAGTAGGGACCACGCTTGATATCTTCCAGAATCTTCACATACTATATCTTCAATACGGCGTATTGGTCTTCTCTTGATATGACGTACTGAGCTTGTTTCCTTCGTGGTCCTTGGTGAGTGCGGGCACGGATACATCGTATCTTCCTTGATGGATACGGCGTGTTGGTAGTCAGAATCATTAATCTTCAAAATATCTTCGTTTAAGCTCCAGAATGCGCGCCTTTTGCTAATATTCACCAAGTACTCCATAATTACTGCAATTCTCAAATATAAACGATTAAGTAACAATTCTTTGCAATAACTATAAAAAATGGGTTAATAACATGAGATAAATGATGCTATAAAATAGACGTTATTTGATGTCATCAAATACCCTCCCCCTACTTGAATCCTACTTGTCCTTAAGTAGCCTTTAGAAGTTTATAAAAATGTATCCCTAAGGATATTTTCCGTTAAAGCATTTATTTGATCTATTACAAGTACACAACCAAACACCTCACGAAATAGGAAGATGAAAATACTCAAATCACTCAACTAATCTATGTGGTAACATGTAACTAATTCACTCAATTGCTCGGTCGTGACAAGTATTCTATCATAAGCTTGGCAAGGATACACATCTCCACTACTAAAGCCAAGGAGTAACAAGTTTTATAAGGTTAAGAGTTGATCATTCTAGAATCTTTCACCAGAAGTACCACTCTAACAAGGCAGCTGAAGCACACATACATGGCTGTAACGAAGAAATAGACATGTGTGTTCGATCACATCCTCATTCGAATTTAACCAACGGTTAGGATGAAGAATGATATACGGTAGGGAAGAGAGGTAACTTGTTGTTAAATAAAAATACGAAACAAATAGATTAAAATTAAGATACAAGATGCTAGACACTTTTTCCGGACCGTTACCATGATAAAAACACAACTATTTATAACGTCTTGATCATAGATAAAAAACAACAACCTAAGTTAGCGTTCCCATAACGGTCAACTTCCCAATCATCCCATACTTTACATACTCTATAAGGTAAGTGGTGATATCTTCCATTTTGTACAATACTCTACATCGTCGATTTGTAAGACATATCCACGAATAATTGATCCTTCGTGTAATTCCTTCGGTAATGCTCTTGCGAAACGATTATCTTCAAACTTTCTTTCTCTCTTTTTTTTGTTTGTTGCAATTTTTCTCATTGTTTCGATTTTTTTCATACTAACTATATACGAAACTCGGAGTAGTTTCACCATCTTCACAAACATAATAATTCCGGATAATTCCTTCGATAATTTCTTCATTCTTCGGACGTACCATTAACTGCGACGGTAGTAAAAATACATGATTTTTGACTATAATATACATTCCTATTTGCGATGTGCAAATTTCCAACCACACCAACCAAACTTTACACTTTAAGCAACTGGCAACAGTAAATTAAACTTAATCTAACAGGGTAGGTTAAGGTGTAAGGGTGTAACGAAACAAATAATTGATGAAATTCCTAAAGAATTGGCTCTACGGGTTATTCTAAGTGGATCTTCACTCTAAAGGAGAGAGTGGAAAAGGGTTTATACGGGAGGTTAACTAACCGATGTAGTTAGTTAATAAACCATCATGGATAGGCTTTTTAGGTGTAATCCTAAAAAGTTACCAATTTAAACAAGTTACTCCAATTAAATCCATAATACTCATTATTGTGGTCTCGAGTGATATACCAAGCCAAGTTCTAAAGTCTACTACATCACCGGAACACTCATATTTTATGGAATTTGGGTAAATATTTGGGAACATATAAGGCTAAATTCTCACAATATCTAACAAGGGTTATTGTGTGCGGTTATGTATCAAGTATTTTTCACAAATTACGGGAATTAAAAAGAATTAGAATGAGAAACTCCCCTGATCTTTGCCCGGTAGATTCTTCATGTAGATTTATTGAGCAAGATTTCGTGTTGAACAACCGCCTTTAAGTTTTCAAGACTCCAACACTTTAAGATCTCCAGATTTCTAAATTCTCCACCAATATTCGTCGATACTTCTTTTACGAGGTCCTGTGTAAAATAGGAAAAGCATGCATTCCTATCTTGGTATCTACGGTTAATTTAAACTAAACTAAACAAACTAAATACGGGTCGGTCTGGTGAATACTCCGTATCATGTGAATGAATACGCCGTATTGCCAGATCTGATTTGAATGTTTTTATAGTGCATAAAAAAGTAAAGACTGATAACGTCCAGACAATCAATACGCCGTATGGTATGGAGCGGATATGTCGTATTGATGTCTGGGAAGACAGACTCGATAAAATTAAATAACAATCCCGGTTGTCTCCCGGGAAGCACTTTTGTTTACAGCAAAGTCTTTAAGTTAGACTTGTCTTCCAGCTTTTCCTCATTCGGTGCGCGTAACCTTCCATCCGTTGTCCTTTTTTTGAAAAATTTCTTGGTAGATCTGGGACACACTATCATCGTTTCTTTCCCAAGTATTATATTCACATCTTCTTACAGCAATATATTCTTCGTTTGGTCCTAGCGAATATTTTATAGCTTCAAACATTTCGGTTTTGCAAACCTTTTTGTTAGGCTGCTTGTCATTTCAGTTGTCGTCTTTACGCTTCAATTGCCTTTGTCCATTCTTTTCTTTAATATCGCGTATGTCATAGGCTTTTAAGAATGAATCAGTAGCAGTTTCAGGTGGGTTTTCATATTTAGATTCCTTCCTTTCATTACTGCTAAAAATACTGTTATCCACAAATCTCTTATTCCAATTTCCATTCATCCATGAGTGAAGTAACACCTTTTTAGTTATTTCATCCACTTTCTTATGGTTTTTGAATGACGTGTTTACATTTGAT
Organism: Tanacetum coccineum; assembly: GCA_026074375.1. Classification (NCBI taxonomy): domain Eukaryota; kingdom Viridiplantae; phylum Streptophyta; class Magnoliopsida; order Asterales; family Asteraceae; genus Tanacetum; species Tanacetum coccineum. Next base: position 6,122 of record BQNB010092243.1, on the reverse strand, counting down.
AAGAATTCAAGTGGATCAACCCCCCTAGTTATCTCCTTCGTCTAACATTTCATCTTCTCCATCGTATGATTCAGGATAGAATCTACAGAAGAACTTCTCAACAAGTTACTCCCAAGTGGTGATTTTTCCATCTCCCCCACTAATCCACCATTCTTTAGCATCATCAGCCAACGAGAGAGGAAAGACTTTCATTCGTAGTTGATGGGAATCCACGCCAGGAATGTAGATCAAATCAACCATTTCAAGTACCTTAGCAATGTGATCCACTTTGTCTTCATTATATGTTCCATGATATATATTCTTTCGTAATTCCACCAAAAATTCCTTGTTGAGTTCAATGTTTATGTCATTACTGGTGATAGAAAGATTTGATTCAGTTGGAGCTTTTTCCATGTTATCAAAAATCAGTCCAGCCATGACTTCTTGCAGTTCCTTCTTTAATCAACTAGCTTTGACAATTATGATCTGTTCACAAAGGTAAAAATATCAATAGGATTTGTTCTGAAGAAGGATTAAAAATTAAGCAAGAAAATCAAATACAAAACTTTGATTCTGATTCTGTTTCAGATGATCGATATGCCGTATTCAATAGAAGTGAATACGCCGTATTAAACTTTTGAACGAATACGCTGTATTGGACAGAAAGTTGGATACGCCGTATCCGATGGAAGTGGATACGCCGTATCGAGTTATCGACCATAACAGTGTATTGAGAAAAACAATTAAATATGCAAACAATTAAACACACATATATATAAGCAAACAATTAAAGACAAATTATAAAATTTACAGAATATACAAGAATATATACTAATCTAAACTACACTACTCCTAAGGGGTTAGATCTAATCTAATGTCAAAAACCAAAATATCAAATAAAAAATCAAGATTAATTTTCACTCCCCGGGAGTGGCGCCAAAACATGACGTGTCGTTGTGTGGTGTATATTTTTATGATTCAAGTTTTAAATTTATATTTTGCCGACTAAACCAAAAACAACACTTTAACGGGCAGTGTACCCGATCGGTAGTAGTTTCGTGGTAAGTAGGGTGTCGAACACTTGAAGCGATGTTAACTCTATCAATTTATTAATATCTTGGTTATCTAATCTATGTTAATTCTATTCTATTCTAAACCTATGTCAGTCCTAATCCTAATTCTAACAGGTAAAAAGTGGTTTTCAGCCTGAGAGACTGGCATGGTTTGGTTGGTGACTACAATCAGTTCAAGGCACTTTAACCCACGCAAGCAAGTTAACAGAAGATAAAAGAGCGGTCGAGCCAAATATAAGAAAACTGTATTAACCATTATTCATCCGATTAGAATGTTGGTTTGTTTATTAAGTGCAATGATTTCTTATCTCGAGGTGACATATCATTCTTAAGACTTAGGCGTTACATCATCCTAAGACCTAGACACATTAATTCTGTCATAATTAAAGCATCCGCATAAAGCATCCTAATTTGCTGATTATAATCTATCTTAGGGATTAAACCAATGGTGATCTTGTTAAACCCTAGCTCATAGAGACTTTATCCACTTACTACTTAACGGAAATTTATACACTAGTAGTCTACTTGTCCAACTATCCAATGCAATCAGAACGTTATTTGTTAAATTATCTAGGTTCACCTGCTAGTTAACTTGTTCACTAAACCAAAGGCAATATCCGATTAACTTAGTTAAGCCAGAAGCATATCCTTAGCACAGATTTAGAAGGACAATATTTGTGATCCTATAATTCTATATGTATAAATCACTATATGGAGAGCTATCCCAGACTCTAGATTACTTGGTCCGTATCACTAGATCTAGTTGAATGATAGGTCGCATACAAAAGCATGTAAACAAGTATAAATTGATAAACATAAACAAGCATTCAACGATAAATTAAGAAATCAAATAAACAATACCAAACATTCAGATCTTCATAATAATGGCTAATACCCGAAGGTATTAGCCTCCAAACGTCATAATAAATACAAAAGCAATTATTTAGCCAAGGTAAACTAACCGAGTTAACAAATGATACTAAAAACTGAACGATTACTAAAGTATATGGAATTACACGTTGTCTTCTATTGAATTGATAGCGTTGCTCGACCTTTTCTGCTCTTTTTCTCCTCTAAAAATTGACTTTTATGGTTTAGGTATCGAGAATATGATTTAGCACACTTAAAACTCGTTTTTGAGTTTTCTATTTATACTGTCTGGAAGTCGGATCGATACGACGTATCCAATGGGTTGGATACGACGTATTTGGGGGTTTCTTGGAGTAGGGACCACGCTTGATATCTTCCAGAATCTTCACATACTATATCTTCAATACGGCGTATTGGTCTTCTCTAGATACGGCGTATTGAGCTTGTTTCCTTCGTGGTCTTTGGTGAGTGCAGGCACGGATACGCCGTATCTTCCTTGATGGATACGGCGTATTGGTAGTCAGAATCATTAATCTTTAAAATATCTTCGTTTAAGCTCCAAAATGCGCGCCTTTTGCTAATATTCACCAAGTACTCCATAATTACTGCAATTCTCAAATATAAATGATTAAGTAACAATTCTTTGCAATAACTATACAAAATGGGTTAATAACATGGGATAAATGATGCTATAAAATTGATGTTATTTGATGTCATCAGAGAACAATACCAAAAGACTGACCATGTACTTACTTTTATCAGAGTTATAAGGTGGTTAAGTAGAGGTATTCATTCCTATGATCCAGCCAGAACTAAAGGGATCTACCCAGGGACATTCCATTTGATAGAATAGAAGTCCTTAGGTATGATACAAAAGGAATAAAAGTGAGAAAGCGAATAATGCAGACTAAGACAGAGTTAACACTGGAACAAACCCAACACAGTGTTAGTGATGAAGTCTTGGTAAGTGTCACACCCCATCAACGGCGGAAACACGGGAATGCGACGTCAAGATTCACATTGCACAAGATACAAGATCCTACCATTCATTTGTTTTCAAAAGTTTATTTACAAAAGTTTACAATTTCGCAACCTTGGATAAAGTCAAACCGTTATCCTTCAATAAACTCCTAAAGGCATCATTGGTCCCAAATACTCCTCATTACCTTTCATAACAACACACCTGAAAATGATACTCAAAAATGTCAACAATAATGTTGGTGAGCTCGTAGGTGTGACCTTAAACCCAATTGTTGTGCCAATATCTCAAACGGTTGGACAATTATGCTATATGACAGTGAATGTATGCAGAACAATCAAGAACCCATGACTTAGCATCCCCGCTAATCATGTACCAAGACCTAGCATCCCCTCATAGTCCTTATCACCAACGGCTTTACCCACGCTCCTTATGGTCCAACCCCGATGACATACCACATTTAAAGACAACCATCAGAGGGTGTGTTTTATGGTGTAATAAACCACACAGAAAGATCACACAGCAAAGCGTACCAATACATATCATTCACATAGCAATCATAAGCACAATAATTGTCCCAAAAACAAGACTCACATTCGCTACAGTACATAAAATAGTTCAAACACATTTGAGTACATTTGCCTCCTAACTGGAAAGCAGTAAAAATGGCTACGAAACTCCCCTCAATAGCAACGATCCAACACACTCTTCAATGCCCCAACTAGCCTCACATATGCAAACCACTAGCCTCTATAACGCACAATCGTGTCCTAGGCCAGAAGACCTACACTATCCATTTTACCTTATTAACATTTTGTACAAAGTTATCTTATTGTACAAGCGTTCATCCTTTACTCACATAAAATTCTCATTCTCTTCGCAAAACCCTTATCTTTATTTCCAAACCCTTATTCTTATTTCCAAACCCCTTTATCCAAATCAAAACATGGTTGTGTGGTAATTACGCAAAACGACTCAACGCACTTGGGCTAAGTGCAACACTGACACCGAATACTTAAAGCATAGCCAATAACAAAAATGAAACAACCGACCAAACGGTCCGAGAGAATCTGACGAGAAATAAGCGAAAGTTCAAATATCAAAAGTAAATGAATAGATATTTTCGCAACGTTAAAGTAATATAATTAATATAATATAAGATAATAAAAATTATAAATATATATATATTGAAATTAAAATAATGTAATAATTACTAATAAAAAAATAATAATATTTTATTTATTTTTTCTCTTTAATCGGTCATAACAGGTAAGATATAAAAATCTTTAACAATTTTGCATGTCTGTGTTTAATCGTTTACTCGTAACTACATAAATATTTTACAAAAATCACTCTTTTTGTCCTATAGTCGAGTTGTGACATAAAATCATGTAATCCACTAATTTCCAAAATCTGACAAAATGACAAAATGCCAAAAAGTACATACTTTCCACGCGCTTATCCAAACGTGACCAAAAATCGTCCAATTTAAGTCTCTTTTTCACTTTCGTAACTTTTATAAATCCATTCATTCGTTTTAGTATCCTGATAACGCCCAAATTATACATATTTCTATGGCGTTATTTATGTATATTTGATCATTTCTCGTGAACTTTTGGTACTTAAATTAGCTTGAATTACTTATAGGTTCACTTGAAGACACTACAGGCCCAAGCTCAAGAATCTATACACTTTGGGAGGCGAATACAAGAAAAGAAAGATTTCTAGCTAAAGTTCATGAAGTCCGCCGCACTTATAACATTGTGCGCCGCACTTTCCTCTGAAGCCAAAACCGCCGCACTTTTTCCCAAAGTTTGAAGAATTAAAGTCTAATAAATGCACCTGCATTAACTCCTCAAAACCGCCGCACTTATTTGTAAGTGCGCCGCACTTTGCACCCAAACTTGCCTATAAATTGAGGACGAATTTTCATCCTCAAAGCACTCATCCTCACTATCCATCTCATTCTACAAACCATCTCCACACACATACTTCCCTTTCACCAAGAAACACCTCTATCTTTGAAGGAAAAGATCTAACGATCAAGAACGAAGACGATTTTCTTACTTAGTTATTGAAATAATGGAAGTTTATGTAAAGTGTACTTTTGTTATGAACTCCTTAGCCATGAGAGGCTAAATCTCTCATGACTGCTCGGTGAAGTTACGATAATGAATAAGTGTTTGGTATGATCTTGATCGCTTTAATCTTAAGCTTATGTTGCAAACCTGTTATATCTTATCTTATCTATTTTTGCTTATCAACTTAGATTATATAATCATATCGGTATAGGTCGAAAGACCCGTTATGATCTATGTGGTTTTAAAGATTTGTCTATGGTCTTTAACGTTTGTGCCGAGAAATCCACTTTCGTAAATTGATAAACAAAATAAGCTTTGATATAATAATAACTGGATTATTTGAGTGACACATTTGGTCTAGTTAACTAAATATAAGTCTTAAGTTAACCAAGTTAGTTTGTGAAAACGTTTTCTGACGAGAAATCATTTTTATAAATTAAAGTCCCATATTCGAGGTCAAATCATTTCCAACACTTATAAGTTATTTTTCAACTATCCGAGTAGTCATCTTTATTATCATTGGTAAAACAAAAATTATTTCCAAAATTATTACAGTCTATTTTCTTTCTGATTATTTGAACACTACTCAAATCCCTGTGGACGACCTGGTCTTATCAAAAAAGATTATACTACATACGTGGGTTATACTTTTACCCGTGTGTTTCCATATACTTATCCGGTATTTTCAGTCTTATAAATTTAAAGCTTTTGAAACACATCAAAGTGTTTGGCGCCGTTGCTGGGGATTTCTTAGTTGTTCTGTAGTCAAACTCTAGAAAATTACTTTAACCTCCCCCCTCTTTTTCAAAAATCGCCGTACAGTTTTCTGGCAAACTGACCCAAACAATTTCTCTCTTGGATGCATACATGTGCTTTATAACAACCTAAGAATTTTCATCAAATACAAAACCTATTTTTCTATTATCACAATTGTACAGGGAAATGTTTTGCTTTATTACATTAGTTGTATTGTCAATATCTCAGTATGTCATGTAACTTACATAACTAAAGTAGACGAGCTCACGCAACCTATCTATGGCCATCATGTCTTCATATATTTCAAGCAAATATCATAAAATGTCAAGTCAATATCTTAATATGCTTATTACAAAGTACATTATTTCTATAATGTACCATTCG
>BQNB010092242.1:0-26665 GCA_026074375.1 Tanacetum coccineum | reverse complement strand
TGAGAAAACCCTAATTAACCGAAAATCCTTAAACCGAATTAAAGAACCCGAAAATCCAAATTGGGGTTCAACCGAATTCGATTGAGGTGTAGAACCGAAACCCTTAACAACCCTAGAGAGGGGCCAGGCGATTTCGGTGAGAGAGGGAGGAGGAAAGGTTTTTTAGAATGAGCCAATTATGAGGTAGGTTATGGGTGTTTATATAGGCACCTAAACCCTAATTCTAGAAAACCTTCATGGGCCTCCTTAAATGCTAATTGAACACAAAACCCATCTAGAACCTCCCATAGGGCCCGACCACTTTGGTGTCCCCCTTGGAGTTCGGGTTTTGTCCAATTTAGTCCCTCGGTTTATATTTGTGAAGTATTAAACGCATTCTCCGTGTATTAACGTGTGTGCCCCCAATAGGCTCACATATTCGTAATGTACAAATGCTAGCCGACTACCATAATCCAACAATTCAGGTCTTTACTCTAAGCTCGAGGGCATGGAAAAGTGTATCTATAGATACGCCATCTAAATTGTGTCACTTGGTGGAACATGTTCCTATAGACGGGTTTGTTTATTGGCTAACGTTATGGAGAATCTTGCACCACTAATTTTATTATTTATTTTGATTTGACGAGCGAGGAATTTGGTGAGGTGTGTCTTCTGGATAATTTAATACATGCAGAAGATTTGGGGATATCTAAGCTAAACGAGACTCTAGTTGTACTTGAGTATTGTGATAAGAGTGAAATATTGGTTTGGGATGTGTTGATGATGAAGGATTGTGTTACTAAATCTTTAACCAAGATGTTCTCTATTAAGTCACCATGTGATAGAATAGTATTAGGGTTCAGAACGAACGGTGAAGCTATAACGGAAACAACACCAATATGGAAAATCCATGCCGCTTGAAGTATATGAATCATGCTCAGGAGACTTCAATGCTATTGGAATTCAAGGAGATTATCTTTCGTTTTATGTGTCCTCTTATAGAGGATCGCTTCTTTTGCTTAATCAGTCTGATTTCATCATTCACTGATGGCAAAGGTATATATATGGAAAATTAACATACTTTATCATCTTTAGAGTCTCTTACTAATCTAATTTAATTTATGGTTTTATGGAAAAAATAACTTGAAACTGGTTGTGATAAACCTGTTGTCTTGCTTACATGTCAAATGTCATATCATGATCCATTGGAAAAAATCTAAATGTGTTATGTATTGACTATCTGAATTCAAATGCATGCTGCAGAGCTCTTAATTTCATGTTGTTAAACAGGACATCTCTGTTTCTGAACAAGAAAGACAAGATGCGAGTTGATAGTCGATGAAGATTCATGTGGTGTGAGATGCTACTCAAACAACTAGTTGTGGTTTCAAGTCGTGTATGGGACAATTGTGTCATGATATTGGTCGGATATACGTAGTTTAAGTGTTAATATGCTTTTCTTTGATTTAAAGTAAAATATATAAGTAGAGATAGTAGTGGTTGAATTATGTTGCTGTTAGTTTGTTATGTTCGTGGTCTTTGTGCGCGGATAATTAATTCTTACCGCTAGGTCAGTTGGTGATGGTTTAGATTATAACACACTTTTGTTGTTTAGAAAAGCTATAATCTTTAACACTATAGCATTGGTCAAAAATAAAAATCGAGTAGTACTATACTGTGCATATTAAAACATGACTAAAAAAATAAAATGATGTATTAATACCATGGATTTACATTAAGAGGCTAAAACAAGCCAAGTACTCTTTTGGGGAGCTCGGGAAAGTTACAAGAGGTGGGAAAGAGCGTTACACGGGTTTAGAAACCACTCTAGCCAATTACAAAAGGCCTTTTAGACCTATTCAAAATCCAACTAAAAGGGAAGAGTTTAACATCATTGAAGATAAACTCCTTCTTGGGACGTTTTAGAGTAAAGATGGCCTCGTTACGATATCTCCAAAGTACCCAGCTTGAACTAATGCATCTAATAGAGTAAAGTTGACAGGAGTTAAGTTTGCTCTTCTAGCAAGAGAGAAAACATCATTTAGGATTTCAATAGGAACGAAGATTGAGAATAAATAGGAAAGAAATGGAATTCCCGTCAAGGTGGAGATTTGTTGGACGGTGTGGTCTGCCCACACAGCATAGCTCACATTGAATAAAATGGTTTCAAATGAACAGGGGTAGCCTCCTAGCTCAACTATTGAGTGTATGACTCAATTGCAATTTTTTGCTCTTGTATGACGTAGGCCATCAACCAAGTTTATTTCACACATGAACTTCATGATCATCCGATATTCATCAAACAAATTTGTTTGTATGAAAGATTTAGTGTGAGGCTTTTGTAAAAAATTGTGTGGTATAAAATGGATAAAATTTTATACGAGTGACCTTTTAAAAGGAGTGTTATTAATCTAGAGAGGGTCCAAAATACTTTTAAGAGTATTTCTCGGAGTCTACACTGTGTAACCTCGGTACTCCATATTTGCTAATGAAATTCCATCCTCGCTTCCGCCCGTAGATGTAGGTGATTGCCGAACCACGTTAAATCCTTGTGTCTTAAACTATTGCTCAGTTATTCTATTTAATTACATGTCTCAAAAGTACATTTATCACAACATATTGTTTTGTGCATTTGACTTATTTTGCTCATTTGATGTTTGAGTAAATGGTAATTCGTTGATAGTACATGCAACACACATTTGAGAAGTAACTACAACTGCATATTTAAGATGCACTTAAAAATAGATGCCCCCCCTTAAATTCTCTTTATTTAAAATGCGTGGCTAAAAATCGTTCTTATTATTCTCATTTTTGTTTTTCTTCTCAAAGGATGTCTTTTAACGAAAATTACATTTTGCAAACCGACTTCATTTTAGGAAGCCCAAACACTTAAAAAAGCCCAAACTTCATACACTACACGAACACAAACAGGCCTAAAGCAATACTATATAAGTAACTACTTTTTTTAGAGAATTATTCTTTTTGTTCCAAAAACCCTAAATTTCAAACCCTCAACATGTCAAGAATCAAATTGAGTGCTCATACCAAGCCGAAATCATGAAGATGCTTCATGTTAAATCTTTGATTAGATTCAGGTCCGTTTCAAAAACATGAAAGTCTCTTATCGGTACCTCTGAATTCATCAATGATCACTAAGTCCATCAAACACAAACAAAACCTCAACATCTACTCCAAAGGTACAAAGTAAATACCCATCCAACATATGTTTCGTTACTCACAGATGATACATTCCCAAACTACAAATTTCCCATATTGTCCCTGAGGCTATTAAGCAACTTAATGTAGGAATTTTATTTGGTGTGTGGATGGTTTAATAATATGGATATCAATCTGAATCGTGTAATCACTTTCAGATTAAAGTATTTCGACCCTATATGCCTCGGGTTCACGAAATCCTTAATCAGATAAGACAGATTGGATAATTAAATTTTAAGGCACGAGAAATCATTCAGAAAACGTTAGAGTATTTGTTTATGTTATGTTTTACAATTGAGATCAAGTCTGGTTATATTCATGTTACCAATCAATATAATGTTGCATTATCAAGCTACTTTAATGGATCATATCCATTTACACCCAACATGGGCTTTGTTAACTTCCAACAGTCCAACATGGCCGAATCCATTTCACACCCTATACCCCTATACTCGGCCCAACCCAACAATTTGGGTTATGTTTATCTTCAGTCTATACTTGGACACTATTGTCCATCACCTGCTCAGCCCGCATCATACATGACACACCCTCAAGCTAATTTGGTGTCTTCTGTGCCAATTCAGCCGGCCCAAGTGCAGCCCCAGCCGGCCCAAATACCAATCCAGCAGGCCCATCCATAACTTCGCTTTACAAGCTTCTAGAACGATGACTCTACAAGAATCAAATTAGAACATGGATACTGGGGCGTCCTCTCATCTAGCCGAAACACAGGTAATGCCTCACTTCTTTTTAAAGCAATCCAAGCTTGTATAAAATCTGTATTTTGTTGGCAACGTGCCACCCATACCCTGACTCACACGGCCATAGCCTTATGCAAACCCCCAATAAACCCTTCACCTTATCATGTTCTTATCACACCTAATTAATTTAAAATTTGATTACGGTTCGACAATTCACTCGTGACAATAATGTGTCTGTTGATTTTGATGCTTATGGATCCTCTTGAAAGGATTACCAAACCCGCCGCTTCTTCTCCTCGTGAATGTACTAGATCTATACCCTGTTCAACTCAACAACCATCCTCTACCACAACTTTGCTTTGCTTTTATTAGCCCCACCACGTGCCACATACGCCTTGGACAACCCAGGGAAGATGTGCTTCGGTCGTTTATAGTTCTTCTCATTTTATTCATATAAATAAAACAAATGCCCGCTTGTGTCTGGCTTGACATTAGGCAAACCACTAAGCCTTCCTTTTACAGTTCCGAGACAATGTTGGGTCTGTATAAATTATTCACTCTGATTGTGGACATCCCCCATTTCAAGTGAAAGTGGCATTAAATATTAGGCTATTTTTTTTGGATCACTTTCACGCATTATTTTGGTGATCCTTTGCTTCATAAATCACACTGTTCGATACCATTGTTACTTTTCACAGCATAATGATGAATAAACAATTTAATGTTGATATTAAGCTTTGCAATGTGACCATGAGATGGATATGAATAATACCGCTTTCATACCTTTTCGCAAAAATGGCATGCAGTTTCGGTTTTCTTGTCCAAAACAACTCAACAAAATGGGAAATCGAACGTATGCTAACGCATACCCTAAACAACAATAACCACGCACCTAACTGTTTCAAAGCCACACATACCTCCATCATATTGGGTAGAAGCCCTAAACACGGCCGCTCACCTTTTTAAATATCCTTCCATCTACTGCCCTCAATAATGAATACCGTGCACGTAAGCTTCATAACACAACCACCCACATATGATCATTAGCGATGTTTTTGGATGCCTTTGTTATCCACACATTCCTTTGATCTAACTTCAACCTAGGTCCACAACATGTGTCTTTCTTAGTTACCTGACTTTACATCGAGGGTACCGTTGCCTTGACCTTTCAACCAACAAAATCATAATCTCCCGACATGTCATCTTTGATGAAGACCAATTCCTTTTTGGGTCCATGACGCCCGACACACCCCCATCCTATGATTTCTTGCTACCCCCTCACAACACCCATAATCGTCCCAAACCACTCATCCTACAATCACCAATTACCTCCCCCAACTGCCATGCCTCCATCTCCTACTCATAACGAGCTTACCCAAGTCGCCTCAAGCCCAACCAACAAATCCCACACCACCAACCCCCTACCCCCTCGATGACTCCACAACCCACCAACAAAATTCCGACCCATCCTTTATCTTCAACTCACGAGCCCGCTACACCAAACTCAACACCGAATACCCATATCACCTTACCTACTGCCACTGCTCATGGGAACGCCCTAACTACCAATACTCATCATATGGTCACCCGTGTAAAAGCTGGAATATCAAAACCTCTTGCGCGTATGAATTGTCATGCCACCACTACTTTGCATATTCCTCGCTCTCATTTACATGCTCTGCGTGACCCTAATTGGCATAAGGCTATGGTAGATGAATATAATGCTTTGATTTCTAACGAAAGTGGGCTCTTGTGCCTCGTCCAGCTAATGTTAATATGTCGATCTAAGTGGCTTTTCAAGCATAAAGTTTTAATGCCAGAATGCTCATGAGCAGTATAATAGAAGCTATTTTTTTGATGTTGCGAATGTCCGCAGTCAAACAGCAGGGGATTGGATTTTTGATGAGACCTTTAGTCCGGATCGTCCAACCGGCTACTATTCGGACAGTCATGAGTCTTGCAGTTGACCACGGGATTCGCCTAGTTCATCAGCTTTGATGTGAATAATCCTTCTTCATGCCAGTTATCTGAGGACAGTCCCTACATGCATCAAAACCAACCAGGGTTTGTTGAATCCGTCCACAAGCCAATTATGTTTGCTCCATTTTGCCGCGTTCTTTGTATGGGCTTAAACAAGCTCCTTCGGTATGTGTTTCAGCGGTGTGCTACTTTATAACGGACGTTTTGTTCAGCAAGTAAAACAGATACGTCACAATTTGTTTATCACATGGGTTCGGATGTTGCTTATCTGCTCTTATATGTGGATGACATCATACTCACAGCTTCGTCTACTGCTCTCTTACAGCGCATTATTACATTACTTTCATAGTATTGCTATGACTTACCCTTTGGCCTCTCTTAATTATTTCCTTGGTGTAACTGCACAGCGATCGTAGTCTGGATTTTGTTTTTGTCCTCCAGTCTAAATTCGCGAAGAGGAAATTCTTGAAGCGCAGCTCACATGCAGCATTATAACCCATGCAAACCCTGTGACACTGAGTCCCAAACTCAGTTCTGATGGTGACCCTGTCAGTGACCCTACTATTATATCTTAGCTTTGCCGTGCCCTTCAGTAATTTGATATTCACCACGCCCAGATATAATCCTTAATGCTGTGCATGTCACGAATCTGTCTTTATCATGCATGATCCTCGGATCCACATTTACAGCTTTGAAGCGTATTTTGCGCTATGTTCCGTGGGACAATGACCATAGGACGTTAGCTTTATGTCTCCATCCCCTAGTCCAACTTAACTGCTTATACAGATGCTGATTGGGCTGGTTCGCTTGATTACTCGTAGGTCTATAAATAACTCCGGGTATTTGTGTGGTTCCTTGTGTGATAACCTTTGTCTTGGTCTGCCAAACCGGCATGATTTACATTGTGCTCGTTCAAGTGCTGAGGCGAGAATCTCAAGGTGTTGCGAATGTGTTGCTCGAGACTGCGTGATCGGAATTTGTTGCTTGAAACCATCACACTCCACTCATTTACTGCTACTCTTGTCCTATTGTGATAAGGTGAGTGCTGTGTATCTGTCTACCTATCCTGTGCGCATCACGTACAAACACATCGAGATTGATATCATTTGTTCGAGAATATATAGTTTGCTTCCGGTCAGGTTACGTGTGCTTCATTTCCCTCCAGATTTTCAGTATGCAATATTTTTTACTAGGTTCTCCCCACATCTTATTTCTGAGTTTTGCCTTTCCCATCCTGAAACGTCCGAATATCCCGCTCACACTGAGGGGGAGTATTAGCCTTGTATAAATCAAGTCAACGTTCAACAATAAAAGTCAAGAGTCAATAATCATCATCCAAGTCAAGTAAGACAATTCATTAGATATATTAGACATTAGATTTGTAATTTTTTTTGGGCTCAAGCCCATGGTAACGATTCTAGAATGTTCTCTTATATCCTATATATAGGATACTTGTTATCAATTGAAGGCAAGCAAATCAATTAGCCTTCAATGGTGAATTATCATATTCTAATAGATGCTTCATGTTAAATTTTTAATTAGATTCAGGTCCGTTTCAAAAACATGGAAGTCTCTTATCGGTACCTCTGAATTCATCAATGATCACTAAGTCCATCAAACACAAACAAAACCTCAACATCTACTCCAAAGGTACAAAGTAAATACCCATCCAATATATGTTTCGTTGCTCACAGATGATACATTCCCAAACTACAAATTTCCCATATTGTCCCCGAGGCTATTAAGCAACTTAATGTAGGAATTTTATTTGGTGTGTGAATGGCTTATAATAATTAAAGTATTTCGACCCTATATGCCTCGGGTTCACGAAATCCTTAATCAGATAAGACAGATTGGATAATTAAATTTTAAGGCACGAGAAATCATTCAGAAAACGTTAGAGTATTTGTTTATGTTATGTTTTGCAATTGAGATCAAGTCTGGTTATATTCATAATTGAAAATTCGGTTATTCACCAACCATTGTGTTGGTTGGTAAAAGATGCAAGTGTTGGGATTTTGACAGAAAAACTGATAAAAAAATTTAGTAAAATCGTTTAGGTTTTGACCCTCTTACGGGCGCTTCCCCTTGACCCCCCGCATCTTTGTCCCGGCGGAATCAAGCTAACTTTGACGAGTGTGCACTTCGTACCTCCTAACACGTCATGAGCTAAACTTGTATAAGGTCACTGGTCTCAAAGTAAAACACAATTACATAAAATAAGTTGATAACACTAAAATTACCAACATTTGATTTATCATGTGTCTTGATTCTTCAAACGGAGTGTTATGTACTTTCGGCCACAATAAATTAGATCTAGGTTCGTATATAACTGTTCTTTGAAATCATGTTGTTAAAAAGTCGGTTGGCATTGTTATCCCTAGATCGAGTTCATCTACTCGTCTTAGTATTGGTTTTGGTGTTTGTCCCAATACTAGTGACCCTAAGATCGTTAAGATTAATATTCATAAAAAGCTATGCGTGCATTGGGAAATTGAGGTCTTTACTCTAAGCTCGAGGGCATGGAAAAGTGTATCTATCGATCCGTCATCAAATTGAGTGTCACTTCCTAACATGTTCCTAAGAAAGAGGTTGTTTATTGCTTAGTCATGAAGAATCAGAGTCACTAACTCGTCTTAATATTGGGCTTATCATCTACTCGTCTTAGTATTGGCTTAGTATTGGTTTTGGTGTTTGTCCCAATACTAGTGACCCTAAGATCGTTAAGATTAATATTCATAAAAAGCTATGCGTGCATTGGGAAATTGAGGTCTTTACTCTAAGCTCGAGGGCATGGAAAAGTGTATCTATCGATCCGTCATCTAAATTGTGTCACTTCCTGGATCATGTTCCTATAGAAGGGTTTGTTTATTGGCTTAGTTATGGAGAATCTGGAGTTACCGCTAATTATATTATTTATTTTGATTTGAAGAGTGATGAATTTGGTGAAGTGTGTCTTCCGAATAATTTAGTACATTCAAAAGCATTGGCGAAATCTAAGCGAAAAAAGACTTGTTGTTCTTGAGTATTGTTATGAGAGTAAGATACCGGTTTGTGATGTGTGGATGATGAAGGATTGTGTTACTAAATCTTTAACCAAGATGTTCACTATTAAGTCATCACGTGATAGAATAGTATTAGGGTTCAGAATGCACGGTGAAGCTATAACAGAAATAATGGACCATGATGGAAAATCCATGCTTGAAGTATATGAATCATGCTCAGGAGACTTTAATTGTGATTGGTCAACATGATCTATCAAGGTACCTTTAACTTGAGAGGATCTTGATAAAAAAAAATTGAATCCCTTGGTATGGCTAGTGTTCAGGACATGAGAGAACATAAATACATTATCACTCATGTTCATATTAACTTAAAAATTTCTCAATTTTTTTATTAGTATGAGTATAACCACGGGCGGTGCCTTATATGCTTGGTTTAACAAAATCAAGCATGAACCACGAGCGGTGCCTTCTATGCTTGGTTTTTAGTGTAATCTTTTATTATTAGGTTTTTTTATTAAAGTGCCATCTACCACAAAATCAAATTGCTCTCCACACTTAAGCTTGACAATGTAAAACCTTATATTTGTATATTTATCTTTATGTGCACAACGACTTTTCTCAAAGTAAAAAAAAATTTATACCCATCGTCTAACTTCGTGGTTCTACCACTGGGTATAATGATCACACGACCATCATCTCTACCTAATTGCCACATAAGTTTTTCAACACAACACTTAACACGCATAGTGGAAGCCACCTAACCAACTACATAAAAACCTCACTTTATATATAAACATAACCCACAATCTAACTCTCACACACATTCACAGACCAAAAAAATAATAATAAAAAGGTGGGCCTCACTCATCTTTTTCTTTTTTTCATTAACCAACTCTAAAACAACCCTTGACACGCCAAAACAACCTCTTCGTCATAAGCTTCACACGTCATGGATGGCCTTCACGTGTGGTCGAATCACACATAACGCCCTGCCTTAGTCTTAATACTTGTATTTTAAGAAGGAGATTGCTAATGTAGCCTCATTTATGTTTAGTAATCTATAACATGTAATGATTCAGTCCTTTCATTGAATGAGCAAGTGCTCTTTATGAGGGGGGAAGTGCTCATTATGAGTGTGGTGTAGACATTCAACCATTAATCTTCCAACTCCCGTATGTTACAGAACCTTTCATCTCTAAAGAAACTGAACTATTAGTTTCAAGGCATAAACTGATTAATATCAATTCATTTCATATTATAAAAACTGATATTTGTCCAATGCACTACTATCTCAGTTTTTATTTGATTTGATTTAGGTATGAGCCATTTGAAGCTTTTGAAACGGCTCTTGATCTTCCTGAAACTAGAGATGAAAGTATTAGCTGAGTCATCCTTCATTAGATAAGGATTATCTTTAGCCTTGTCATGAGATGTTTCTCTTATCCATTGTATTCGATAGTTTTAGCTGAGTCATCCATGAGATAGTTTCTTGGATAGCCTAAGTCTCTTATGTATATATAGTTGGCTCGAGTTTGAATGAAAGGCATGGAGAATTAACCAAATTATCATGGTAATCAGAGCCTAAACCCTCACCCCACCAAACACCCACCACAAATACTAACACAAAGTTTGCCGAACCAAAAATAAAAAATTTTGTTTTTTTTCTTGTATACATGCCACGCACAATTATCTATATTTGCTTATGCAAATACTTGTTGATATTAAATGCTTGCTGCCATAATTCTTTGTCATTCGTTGCTTTACAATTCTTTAATTGCATAGTTTGCTGCCGCTACTTTATCCAATTGCATCTGCTTTATTTATTTAATTTTGTATTCCATGACTACACAAATCTCCCAACAAATAGTACCCTACTATTTTGATGTTCCAACACATTTTACGCAAGCCCAGTTCTCATGTCTAATGGCTCAGCCTAGCTCCTTGCCGACCCAATATGGTTATATTTAGGCCTCGCAACACCATGCCAATTACAGCCCTCACCCCCAACTATATATCAGCTTGTGGCACGCAAAACATTATATTCATATTTATATAATTATTATATATATAATATACTATATATTTATTATATTATATAATATATGTCATCCCAAAGGCAGTAACTTTATGCCGAATGCTTTTCAGTCTCAAGCTACCATGCTTCCGCAAGCATTTCAGACTATGACACCTCAAGATCATTCTTGAAACATGGATACTAGAGCATCTTCTCACTTGGCAGACAATACAGGTGTACTCACTTCCTTTAGTAATTCGAGCATTTATCCATCTGTATTTGTTGGCAATGGTAATTCTATTCCTGTCACTCATACCGGACATAGCTTCTTGCATACATCTCATAAGCCTCTTCATCTGAATTATATTCTTGTCACACCTCACATAATTAAGAATTTAATTTCAGTTTGTCAATTTACTCGTGACAATGATATTTCTGTTGAATTTGATGCTTATGGTTTTTCAGTAAAGGATTACCAGACCGGACAACTTCTTCTTCGTTGTGATAGTACGAGAGACCTTTACCCGGTCACTCAGGAACCTTTGTCTCAAACTCCAGTTGTTTTGCTTTCATTTAGTTCCACTACATGGCACAGATGCCTGGGTCATCCCATAGACGATGTGCTTCGTCGCTTAGAGTCAAAAAATCTAATTTCATGTCGTAAATCAAAGTTGTCTGCTTTGTGTCATGCATGTCAATTAGGTAAACATGCTAAGATTCCGTTTTATAATTCTGAATCTTCTATTGATTATGTGTTTGAAATCATTCACTCACATATACGGACATCACCAATTCCGAGTGAAAGTGTAATTAAATATTATGCAATATTCTTAGATCATTTTTCGCACTTTGTTTGGGTCTACCCTTTGCACAAAAAATTTGATTTGTTTGATAATTTTGTTGCATTCCGTGCTTATGTCAATAAACAATTTAATGTTGACATCAAGGCTTTACAGTGTGACCATGGTGGTGAATATGACAACACCCGCTTCCATGACCTTTTCCGCCAAAATGGCATACAATTTTGTTTTCTTGCCCTCGTACCTCGCAACAGAATGGAAAATCCGAGTGTATGCTTCGCACCATTAATAACCTTATCCGTACATTACTCTTTCAAGCCCACATACCTCCATCTTACTAGGCGGAAGCTCTTAATATGGCTGCTCATCTTTTAAATATATTACCTTCTACTACCATTAATAATGAAATACCATTCACTAAACTCTATAACCAAACACCCACATATGAACATTTGCGTGTCTTTGGATGTCTTTGCTATCCTCACGTTGATGTTTCACATAAACTAGAACCACGTTACACACCTTGCATCTTTCTTGGTTACCCCGCCAATCATCGTGGTTATCAGTGTCTCGACTTAGCCTCCAATAAAATTATTATTTCGAGACATGTGTGGTTTGATGAAGAGGTTTTTCCATTTGGAAATGTGACATCTTCTAATAAACCAACATATGATTTCCTTTTACCACCTATACAAACTACAACCAATGTTCCCACCACTGAACCATTTGTCCAACACATAGATGAACCAAACAACCTAATTACGCCTCATCCTACAACCCCTCTAACCAGCCCACCACAACCAGATACCCCTCCATCTCATAGCTCAACACCAATTCCAACTTCGGCCCAAACACAATCACATGTCTAAATGGTAGATAGCCATACTCCAATTACCATAAATAATTCATCACAAACCATGTCTACCCATCCCATGGTCACTCGTGCTAAAGCTGGCATTTTTAAACCGCTTAAACGTATGAATTGTCATGTTACCACTACTTCACCGCTTCCTCGCTCATGTTCATGCTCTTCGTGACCCTAACTGGAAAGAAGCTATGTTAGATGAATATAAATGATTTAATTACTAACGGGACGTGGGTTCTTGTATGACTCGCGCGAACTCACCCCTTATTTATGTGTGTAAATAAACATAAACATATATAAACACACAACAAGGGACGAAAACATGCGAGAGCAATAAAACCGGAAGCAGTATAGAGTGTTCCCGGGTGGTTTTGTCCCAACGAGGCTGAAATGGAAAATCGAGAGACGATTGACGATTGATGTTTGAAAATGACAAGGATGTGATTGGGAACTAAACTCAATGAGCAAATGCACATAAAAATAAGCAAAGAGAAGAAGAATGCTTGGACAAGAATAAAGCTAGGGAAGGGCAAAAAAACACTTAAAACTTTTACTCTAGGCACATATAAGCTCAAATGTAAACTTAAGACAAATTAAATAAGCTAAACTATCTCTAAATAAGCAAATACAAAAAGCAATTAAGCTAAATTAAACAAGATAAACACAACAGTACTAACAACAGTACTAACAGTATTAACTACCAGTACTAACTTGGAGTTAGTACTGCTAGCTTTAAGTTAGTACTGTTAGCTTAAGGTTAGTACTGCTAGGCTAACAAAACACAAAGAGACAATAAATAAGCAAATAAGCTAAAACAGAAGTTCCACTAACCTTAATAAGCACTTAGTAATAGGAATAAACGACTAGAATAAACTAAAATGACAAATAAGCTAAAAAGCTACAAACTGATACATTATTGAAAATACTTTGAAAAGAAAAATAAACTTAAATAAGCTTACTAAGCTTACTCCTAAAAACAGTAAAGGAAAATGGTTTAATCTACTCTAAAAAGCTAAGGAAATTTTAAACAAGCTGAAATAATAAGCTGGTAAGCTAAAATGAACTACCAGTACTAACAGTTTTAACTAACAGTACTAACTTGGAGTTAGTACTGGTAGCTTTAGTTAGTACTGCTAGTGAAAAATAGCAAAAATGAACTAGCAGTACTAACTAAAGAGTTAGTACTGTTAGTTCAAAATACCCCTTAAAGTTTTCACAAATCATTTTTCTTTTATTATTAAGCTGATTTGATCCTTAATTATTAAAAACAGATTGTTAAATAACAAAATAGAATACTTATAAACAGGTTTTAGTCAATAATAAGCACTAATAAGCAGTTCTACAGTAAATAAGAAAACAAGAAAAAGAGAAACTTACAACACCCTTGCTCAAAACAGGGTCAAACAATGAATCTACAAGCTCTAGCTTGCATAAAACAAGCTAGTGAGAGTCCATAAGCCCATCCAGAACTGGCTTATCATCCATAACATAAGCTGTGGTATATTTGAGAGTGATATTTGTGATTTTCTCTTAACTACTTAACTTTTTATTTTCACTTAATGAAAACAGCTTATAAGTAAGCTGTGGTGATAGCTTTTTGAACACAGAACAATATGCTTAAGAAACTTAACACTGGTAATGTAAATTGACTTAAAAACTTAAATTTGCATTAAAACTTGAAAATGTTACAAAGCTGAAAGTAAAAGCTGTAAATGACTTAAAAATTAAGCTAAGATTAAAAACTGAGATTAACTAAAAAACTAGATGCCTCAAAGGCTTACAAAAAGCTCTATTTATAGCCGAAGTCTTGGACTTTCAGCTTGTGCTTCTTTGGAGAGCAAAAACGAAGTGTGCTTGTTGTGTGAGGTAAGTCCTAAAGCAAATCCCAGCCTTCAAATTCATTTGTGCTTCTTTGGAGAGCAATCTCAGCCATTGAAGATACTTGGGAAAGGTGAGGGATTGCCAACATGGCTTTTATACAACTGGGATGGGTTAGTAGGGTGGATGAAATGATTTTGGCTAGGGTGTCGAGTGGTTTTGCAGGGGAGGTAGGGAGGGAAATCCAAAGTTGAACTGGGTTTTGTTGGGCGGGAAATGAGGCTTTTTGGGAAGTAGCTGTTTGTCCCCTATAAGTCTTATAAACCCCCTTTAAATGTAATCTCGGCCCGGTTGGCAGTTATAGTCCCTCATCTTGTTATTTTAGTAATACAACTTGAGGCTTGGCAGTTTTAGTCCCTAAAGTTGTATTTTCTTCATTTCGATGACTTTTGACTTTGTCCTTTCCATTCCGTGCTTGGATTTGTTGCTTTTTGGCTTTCTTTTTGTTCCTTTTGTTGAATATCCGTTTCCTGCACAATACAAATGCAAACATACAAATACAATGTATTTTTGGTACGTTTTTAGTTATTTAAGTCCGTTTCAAATGGAAAATGGTATGTGTATTTAAGCACATACCATTGTACCCCATCCAGCTAACGTTAATGTGGTTCGTTCTATGCGGCTTTTCAAACATAAATTTAATACAGATGGGTCATTAAGCAGGTATAAGTCCCGTCTTGTTGCAAACAAACGTAGTCAACAACAGGGTATTGATTGTGATGAGACATTTAGTCTAGTGGTTAAACCGGCTACCATTCGTACTGTTTTGAGTCTTGCAGTTTCTCGTGACTGGCCCATTCATCAGCTTGATGTAAAGAATGCTTTTCTTCATGGTCACTTATCTGAGACTGTTTATATGCATCAACCTCTTGGGTTTGTTGATCCTAACAAACCTGATTATGTTTGTCATCTGCAACGGTCTTTGTATGGGCTTAAGTAGGCCTCGTGTGCTTGGTTTCAACGCTTTGCTAGTTATGCTACACGAGTCGGTTTTCAGCATAGTAAAAGTGACTCCTCTTTATTTGTCTTTCATCGAGGATCTGACATTGCTTATTTGCTGCTTTATGTGGATGATATTATTCTTACAGCATCGTCTTCAGCATTTTTACAGCAGATCATTGCTTCCCTCCATAGTGAGTTCGCAATGACGGATCTTGGTTCACTCAATTATTTTCTTGGTATATCTGCCCAGTGGCCGACTTCAGGTTTGTTTTTGTCTCAGTCTAAATTTACAGAGGAAATTTTTAAGCGGGCACACATACAACATTGTAACCCCTGTAGGACCCTTGTGGATACTGAGTCCAAACTTGGTTCTGATGGTGACCCTGTTAGTGATCCTACTTTATACCGCAGTCTGGCTGGTGCGCTTCAGTATCTGACTTTCACTCGCCCAGACATATCATATGCTGTGCAACAAGTATGTCTTTACATGTATGATCCTCGTGAGCCATATTTTACTGCTTTGAAGCGTATTTTGCGCTATGTTCGTGGTACTGTTGCTTTTGGTCTTCAGCTTTATGCTTCCTCTATTGCTCAGCTTACTGCATATACATATGTTGATTAGGCTGGATGCCCTGTTACTCGCCGATCCACTTCAGGATATTGTGTGTTCCTTGGTGATAACCTTTTGTCCTGGTCTGCTAAGCGATATGTCACTTTGTCTCGGTTTAGTGCTAAGGCCGAATATCGTGGTGTTGCGAATGTTGTTGATGAGACTGCATGGCTATGAAATTTACTGCTAGAGCTTCATGCCCCCTCACCACAGCTACTCTAGTCTGCTGTGATAATGTAAGTGCTGTGTATTTATCCACCAATCCTGTTCAGCATCAGCATACTAAACACATTGAGATTGATATCCACTTTGTCCGAGATTATGTTGCTTCCGGTTAAGTTCGTGTTCTCCATGTACCATCCCGGTTCCAGTATGCAGATATTTTCACTAAAGGCCTTCTGAGTGCTTTATTTTGTGATTTTTTGCTCCAGTTTGAACGTTAGAAGTCCTCTTGTTACAACTGTGTGGGAGTATTAGCTGAGTCATCCTTTATTAGATAAGGATTATCTTTAGCCTTGTCATGAGCTATTTTTCTTATCTATTATATTTGATAGTTTTAGCTGAGTCATCCATGAGATAGTTTCCTTGGATAGCTTAAGTCTTTTATGTATATATAGTTGGCTCGAGTTTGAATGAAAGGCATGGAGAATTAACCAAATTATCAGAAAGATGCAAGATTAACTTATTTATATATATTTTGATGTTAATGTCTTTATTATTAAGATTTAATTTTTGTGCTCATAGGTGTTAAATTGTTGTTTGGTTGTTATTGATTTGAGTGGTGGATTAGCTGCTTAACGGGTTTTTTGTGTTATAATGATGTTTTATAATTATGCATACCAAGTGTTTGTTTTTATGTCTTAGTGAAAATATATGCTTACTTTTTATTTCGTATTAAGTTTATCTTTAGGATTTTTTGGGGTTTTATTGTTTGTTAGATGCATGGAGCTGTGTTTGTTTTTATGTCTTAGTGAAAATATATGCTTACTTTTTATTTCGTATTAAGTTTATCTTTAGGATTTTTTGGGGTTTTATTGCTTGTTAGATGCATGGAGCTGTGTTGTGTGGAAGTTAATATAGTCCGTGTGATTGGATGTCAGGAAAAAGGAGTTAGGATGCCGCGTAATGAAGTTGACTAAATAGAAGTAAAGTACTTTAACACGGATTTTTGTTGCATATATGGTTGCGGCATCAGGAAACATAATTTGTGAGACGAGTGAAAGTCGGATGAGCAGTTTGCGTCTCTGTCATTGCACAGTTACACATTGACCACTCATTTGCATGAATTGATCATTTAATTATGAGTCCATGTTATGCCAACACGTAAATGGATCTGAAAACAATGCTATGCAGAGAAGCAGGCTCTTGGGGAAGTGAGTTCTGAGCTTCTAGATACCCAAGTGAACCCTGTTGTTTGGGAAGCATGAAGGTATACTTTTCTGGTTTACTTTGATATTTTACTGTTGTTTTCCTTTTAAAAAATCATTGGATACATAATATGGGTCAAAAGCTAAATAGGATACAACTTAAGATAATTAGCAGATTCTCTTTGTATCCCATCTTAAGTTGATTCTCTTTGTATAGGTAATTGCACACAGTGAGGGCTAATACTGAGTATTTGGGGAGACACTAGATATAGCTATATGTAATTGCTTGGACCGTTTTGCTAGATTTTGGATGTTTTCAAAAGCTACATGATCTGAAATCCATGTACAATATTGAGCAGGTACGGTCTTTAAAGTATGCCATCCCAAACGCCCCTTAGAACTGCTTATTTGATTAATTCATTCGCAAAATGTATTTGGTAGTAGCAATGTTAGTTATATCTGTATGGAACATGCTATATAAAAAGAGAATAAATAGTTATAAGATGAAAGTGTTGGGTCTCATGATTTAAGTAGTTGGGGCAATGTGTAGAGCCAATACTTTATGAGGAATGAGTTACCTGTTTGGTGGTGGAAATGAGACTCTGAGAGAGTGGAAACCGAGTGTGATTATGATGAGCTGATGTATTAATAAGGAGAACGAATTAACGTCAGAGCTGGTAGATAATGTGAAAGGAGTCTCATTTTTAAAGGTAAATAAATATTAGATCACTACTGATGTTCTTGCCAAGCAAGGCATGTTAAGGAGATGAAACTTGGGATTTTGGTATCACATAGGATGTCTGAAAAGTATTATTTAGTTGGTTTGAGCTTTAACTTTAGCTCAAGATGTGTATTGTGCTACTTTTGTCTTGGAATGATGGAAGTGCCCGTAAGGGTAAAAAACTAGCATGGTTCTGATCATGGGTTAGAGAAGTACCAGGCTGGTGTACATGCATTTTTGGGAAGAAGTTGAATCTTGAATTGGTATTTTTGTAGTGCAGAGGTCTAGATGAGACTGAAATGCTATTGAAGATAGGGCAACCTTCATGAACAGATCGAGCCAGGAGGTCCTAATTTTTAGTAAATTATGTATTTTATTAATAATAATTTTAGTAAATTGTGTATGTCTCATCCAAAAGAAAGCAAGTACCTCTACTTCTCGACTTGACTCGCCCATTGTTCAATATCGTAATCAGTAGCTGATATGATATAGTTATATCTTTGTTAGTCAACTAGACCAATAAAAATGGTGATTGGTACAAAAGCATTTCGTCCATGGTTTAATTTACACGATGCAATGTGTAGGGTCAATAGGTTGGGATGGATGAGTCATGAGTGGTGTTAAGCAATATGAAAGGCACAGTCTTAAGAGTTTTCTCAATTGCAATAGGCATGATATCAGTGTTGGTAGTGGAATTCAGAGAGTGGTAATTAAGTGTGATTCAAGTGACGCCGCGATAATCATCAATAAGGAGAACGAACCACCATTGGAATTGGTTGATATTGTTGGTCAATGGAAATCTGCTAAAGTTGATAATGTTGATAAGCTGCTCTTTTTCCTTGGAAGTTGGAACTATGAAAATGTCTTTTTGTAAGGGCAAAAAACTAACAAGGTTGTGAATCTTGGGTCAGAGGAAGTACCACCGAGCTAGGCTGGTGTAATTGCATTTGTGCGAATAATTGAATCTTGAATCGGTACTGTAGTGCAGAGGTTTAGATGAGACTGAAATGCCATTGAAGGCATCGCAACCTTCATGAAAAGATCGAGCCAAAAGGTCCTAATATGGATGTCTATGGACTTCCAACAGTGGTGGTGAGTCATGAGGTAAGAGTAAATTATCAAGTTTTAAGCTGCTTATGTTGTTAGGTACTCAACTATGATATGGGCTATTATGAAAATAATAGGGTTGGTGTTGTTAGTTAAACTTTGTCAAAAGTGATGGCCAAGGAGCATGAAAAATGGTGGTAAGGTGACTTACCCGTAAATTTATGATGACTTATATGTGGAACGATATATAATGCTTTTGTAGACATGCGATTATTGTACAAATGCAATGCAAATCAACGTCTTGGTCTCGCTCATTTGGATGACAAGCAATACATAGCCTCATTGGTCTAAAGGTCAGTTATGATTATAAAATGTTGATATAAGCAAAAGATTCACATAAACTTTACGCAATGAACATGTAGATACAACCCGTGTGCATCACACGTGTCTAAATGCCTCGTTCAATAATAATTGTTCACCCTCTAAATTTAACTTTTTCAACTGAATATGTATATTACCAGTTTTACATTTTAAAATAGATAAATGTCACTCTTTAAGATAGGTCAATCATGTTATAAATGAGTTGAGACACGTTACGGTTGTGTTTGGCAACAAGCGTTTGAGAGCGTTTATGAGCGACAAACGGTAAACATTTTAGATGAAAGCTTGTTTGGCAACACCTCAACAAGCATGTGAATATTTTTAACCGCTTTAATCTCAAATACTTATTGAAAAAGCATTTCAGAACTGCTCCAAGCAGTTTGTTATAAAAATTACATTTATACCATTAAATATAAAATTTATAATTTCTTTAATTAGGTTATATGCCATTTTTCGTAATTTTAAACTTTTTAATTACAACTTACAGCTACGTTACCAAACACATTTTTTAAACAAACAACTACTGCTTACTGCTTCTGCTAACTACTCATGCTTACTGCTTACTACTACGTGTCACCAAATATACCCTTAAGTCCCTTAAGTTTTTTTGTGTAACTCCTTATTTATTTTCTCGTATGTTTAATATGTTTAGCCTAATTGTTAAAAAACACATTCAGTCAAACAAGAAAACTATTGGAATTGTATTTACTTATGATATTATACTATATACAACATTTCTTGTGGAACTTGACATTTTTTTTAAGCCGCTGAATGGGAGGTTGGCCTGAGGGAGTGATACGGTTTGGATGCATTGTGGAACCGCGGCTCGAGCCGGTACTGTTCACACGTTAAGCCTTCAGCTTAAAGAGATTAAAATATAATGGTTAGTGGGTTCTCCATTTAATTGCCACTTAATTTTTAAGGTTCACTGTTCATTCCCTAATTTTTTTTGTTGGGTGGTTATCATCTGAGCTGTCACTTAATCTCTAATTATTACCGATCAAAACAAAATCTCAAATATAACGGATCCTAAATAATTGCAAAGTCCAATGTCTAAAGGGTTACAAAATATTGAAAAAGGCCCAAATATTACCAAGCTTAATTTTTAACAAAGTCCATTGTTTTTAAAGTTACCATATCTTACAAAAGCTCAAATATCACCAAGCACAAAATCCACCCCCAAAGCTTCTAAAACTAGTATCAAGGTAAAATAAGCTATAGCTTCGTTTTAATGTAAGTAAATCGGTTTAAGTTTTCAATTTTGTTGGTTTAGAAAAAAAAAACCACTAGAGAGGGGTGAGCAGAAAAACCGAATAAACCGAAAACAACCAAATCGAACTAATAACGGAACCAAATTTTCCAAAACCGAACCGAATTTGCCAAAACCGAGCCGAACTACAAATTCGATTTTCGGGTTGGATATGAGTTTGACAATCTAAACCGAAAACCGAACTGAGGATTTATATAAATATATATATTTATATATATAAAAAGACAATTAAAATTTTATCCTAATATAAAAAACACTTTTTATGCTTGAAATAATATTTTTTTTACTAAATATTTATCTAATTATTTTAATTTTTCAAATAAATTGTGTAATTCGGTTCAACCCGAAAACTGAACCGAACTCAAATTCGATTTTTGATTTGATTCGGTTTTTAAGTTGACCCAATTTTTTTTTTTAACTGAACTAACCGAACAGTGAATCGATCAACACCACTAGTGGCCTAGTTTAGAAAACAAAATTACTAGAGGTTGTCGGGCTTTGAATGGGCCGGATGTGTCCAGTTGTATAAGAATTAGGACTGGTTACCAAAATCGTATCTGAAAGTTGTATAAATAACAGAAATCATCCATAGAATCATCATTGTAATCAAGAAACCTACCTTAACCCTAACACAAATAAGATGGCAGACTACATACCTTTGGAAATCCAAGCCGAAATCATGAAAAGGCTTCCTGTGATATCATTGATTCGATTCAGAACCGTCTCCAAACAATGGAAGTCTCTTATCGATAGCCCTAAATTTATTGCTGATCACTGTGTCATCCAGCACCACACTCAGTCGCATCGTCATCTTCTGTTACGTTACTTGGAAGCAGAGGTGTCGTCTACGGATTGTGTGGCTAGATATTTTTCAATCGTGGATGATGATACATTCCCTCATCAGAAGGTCTTCATGACTACTCCCGTGTCCGTTAATCTACTTAACTATCCAGCGAAACTTGTTGGCGTCTCTGGAGGCTTGTTTTGTATTTACAGTTCTAACGGAATCACAAAGCGTGCTGTTATTTGGAATCCGTCAATTAGAAAAACAGTTACTATCGTTGTGCCTAACGTGCCTGATGATGATGATGATGTGTTGTATTATACTCTTGTTGGCTTTGGGGTTTGCCCTAGAACTAGTGATCCTAAGCTTGTCAAGATCACATGTAATTATATGTACGAGACGGAATACGCTACTATTCCTAATCAAGTTGAGGTTTTTTCATTGAGCTCAGGTTTATGGAAACGTCCAAATAGCAAACTGCCTCGTAAATCAATTCGGTACTCGTATCCTCAGGTAGCTATAAATAAGTTTATTTACTGGCTCGCTTACGATATGTGTTCCTCGGATTATGAAGATCAGAATTGTCGTTTGATCATGTCATTTGATTTCACAAGCGAAGAATTTACGGAAATATACCTCCCTCAGAACTTAGCAAGTTGCAAAACTTATGTGAATATATCTAAGCTAAACGAGTGTCTTGTTGTGCTTGAAAAAAATCACGCCTCCAATGCAAATGTATGGATTATGCAGAACGGTGATCCAAAATTGTTCACACATATATTCACCATTAACACGCCAATAAAATCGATAAGAGATGTAGCTGGATTCAGAAAGAATGGTGAACCCATAATTGAAAAGAAAAAAGGTTTGAAAGAGAAGGAACTAATTGTTTACGAGCCCAACTCTAAACAAATCAACTATACTGGGATTGCTGGGCCATTTGGTTACTTCTTTGTTACTCCCTACACACAAACACTGCTTTTGCTTGATCATAAAGATAGTGTGGATTCACGAACACGAACACAGAGTGGGCGCTTTCGTAGAGTAGGTCGAACGCTTAAAGGGGCTACAAGTTCCTCTTCGGCTGCATCTTCATCTACAAGCTACTATGGAGCTTCAAAGAGATATTATTCACAAGTGGAAGTGAATGAGCTCGTCAAGAAGAAAAGTAAAATCATTGGTAAAAGAATTTCAGCCTCTTTTAACAAGAAACTTGTTAACTTGAGGACACAATTGGCCGAGAAAGGTATTATAAGTTTGGATAAAACCCCGGGGATTGGCGAAGAGGATGCAGAATATGAAGAAAGCGATGATGAAGCTGTATCATGGAATGAAGTATGAAATTTCAACTTAAAACTCAAACCATGTATACTCGGATGTACTTCCTTACAAATTATTACGTAATATATAAATATTATCTCTCTTTTACTATAAGTCGCTTACTAATCTAAATTATTTTAAGGTTTTATGGAAAAAAAACAAACTTGAAACTGGTTGTGATAGACCTGTTGATGTCTTGCTAATTACATGTCAAATTACATGTCTTGATGTCTTGCTAAAACAAGCTATGTATTTTTTTTTCCAACGGCATAATAACATTAAAAATCCAAACGAGGAGCTCGGGTAAATTACAAGGGGTGGGAAAGAGCGTTACACGGGGGTTTAGAAACCACTCTAGCCTGTTACAAAAAGCCTTCTTAGACCTATCCGAAATCCAATTAAGAGAGAAGAGTTTATATCTATTCACAAAGCCTTTCACATGGAAATAATATCAAACAGTCTAATACAACTTTAACAAAAGTAGGACGTGTCCGAAGAAGACGCTCTTTGGACGGGTGCTTAATGATCGTAAAAAACTAATGAAGGAATTAAAAATTGCTTCTCCAAGACTACGGTCGTCCAAAGCATTCGAGGTGCTTCGTCAAGTGGTATGGTAACATGTATAGATCACAAGTTCTTTAAAGATCATACATTTTTCATCAAAACAAAAAGAACCACTTTTGGCCTTTTTTTATAATTAAAATACATGGTAAACAGTAATTCGTCAAGCGATAAAAATACATCATCGCGACAAGAATATTTTTTAAGTGTTGAAATTTAAGCCCTCATAAATCACATGTGATATGTTATTTTCAAAAACCGCATGCGATTTTGCAAATCACATGTGATTATTCGGGGGGTAAATTTCAACAATAAAAAAAACCTCGAGAAAAAAATCGTCGAAAGTATATATAAGTGTCTCTCTATAGAAAGATGATGTAATTCTCGT
This sequence comes from Tanacetum coccineum, assembly GCA_026074375.1. NCBI lineage: Eukaryota > Viridiplantae > Streptophyta > Magnoliopsida > Asterales > Asteraceae > Tanacetum > Tanacetum coccineum. The sequence continues at coordinate 2,836 of BQNB010092242.1, read as the reverse complement.
CGCGCACTACAAGAAAACTTAGAACGGGCGACGAACTTTTCCCGGGAAAGCTCGCTAAACGACAAAATTCATCCTGACCAAAATAATCAACGAAAATCCTGGCGGCAAATTTCCCGCTCGACAATCCCGGGCGACATGTCGCCCGGGATACTATTTCCACGTTTAATCTTTGTGTTTAGTGATAATTAATATGTATTAATGTATAATATTTTTTGCCACAGTTTTCTCGGGCGACATGTCGCCCGGGAAACATTTAATTAAAAACTTTTACAGTTTTTTAATATTTATAAAACTGTATAATTTTTAATACAATGTCGCCCGGGAAGATTTTTATTAAAATTTTGGAATACAAAATCACCGAAAATCCTGGCGGTAATTTTTCCCGCTCAGGTTTCCCGGATAGGTTATTTTATAAAAAAAATTAATTTTGCCTTTAAAATCATTATTATTTATAAAATATGTTTTATAACTATACATTTAAAAAGATACTTATAAAATATATAAATACTTATATAAAAAAACTACGTTTTCTAGGTTCGTTTAGGTCCGATATGCCGTATACTCTAACAAAAAATATAGTGTGTATTTTGTATGCCGTTATGCCGTATTTTCTCGGTTCGGTCAGGATATGTACTACCCTTCTATGGTTGAACATGATGTATTGTATACTTTTTCAAGATGCACAAAAACAAACATTCATTTAAGAAAATATTATACATACCACTTCTAGTAACACAAACGACTTACAAACAGACACTTAAACATACGAATTACATTGCAAATGACAAACTACTCGAAATCATACGAATTACATTGCACATGAAAAACTACTCCAAATCAAGCTTTTCCATTTCATTGAGAACTTCGTGAAATAGTGCAGCCGAATTAACTGTGTGTTGTTCCGGATGCATATGCATTTCCATTGTTGCCTTGAGTACACTTATCTTTCCACGCAGGTGTTTGCAGTTTGAGCACTCTCCATTTCTTGAAGATCTTAGAGAATAGTTTGTAGGTGTTGACGGTCCTGAAGAATAGCTCGGAGGAGTTGAAGGTCCTGAATTATAGCTTGGAGGTGTTGAATGTCCTGCAGAGTAACTTGGAGTCGATGGAGCTCCAGAAGAACTCATCAATTCACGAAGTCGGGTCTCTTTCCATAAAAAAAATCCACATCCAAAATGTTTCGGAGGCTGTTAAATAGTAAAGAAATTAATTCTTTTAACAACTAACCAGAAAATTTATATATTACACAAATAAAAAACATGTGATTGTTTACCTTTGATTTTGGACATGCATAGTATAGTTTACCGTAACTCTCAGGTTTATACGATTGTCGGAGAACTACATCTCCTTCTGCACACCTACACGCAAAAGCTTCATGTGGCACCATCTTCACCATCTTTTTGTGGTTGTGATGGTAAGAGTGTGTGATATGTTTGTGGTTGTGATAGTATCTGCTTTTATGGTATAAAAGAGTTTTTGGCGTAAGTTTTTGGCGGGAGTATTTAGCGGGAGTATTTGGCGGGAGTTTTGGGCGGGAGTTTTGGGCGATAACATATCGACTCATCCGTTGAACATATAATGTACAACGATAACATATCGACTCATCCGTTGAACATCTAATGTACAACGATAACATATCGACTCATCCGTTGAACATCTAATGTACAACGATAACATATCGACTCATCCGTTGAACATCTAATGTACAACGATAACATATCGACTCATCCGTTGAACATATAATGTACAACGATAACATATCGACTCATCCGTTGAACATCTAATGTACAACGATAACATATCGACTCATCCGTTGAACATCTAATGTACAACGATAACATATCGACTCATCCGTTGAACATCTAATGTACAACGATAACATATCGACTCATCCGTTGAACATATAATGTACAACGATAACATATCGACTCATCCGTTGAACATATAATGTACAACGATAACATATCGACTCATCCGTTGAACATATAATGTACAACGATAACATATCGACTCATAATTATATATTTTCTAAAATATATAATTTTTGTTTAAAATTATTATTTATATATATTTTATTTATAAAAAACATAAGTATATAAATATTAATTATTAAAAGCTTTAAAAATAAATTTAATAAATATATTTCCCGGGCGACATGTCGCCCGGGAAAGATATTTATTAAAATTATACTGTACAACGATAATTATATATTTTCTAAAACATATAATGTACAACGATAAAGGTATTTATTAAAATTATACAGTTTTTAGTATAAAATCTTTTTTTTAATAATTATATATTTTATAAAAATAATTATAAATAATAATTATTTATTTTATAAAAAAATAATTATATATTTTCTAAAATATATAATTTTTGTTTAAAATTATTATTTATACATATTTTATTTATAAAAAACATAAGTATATAAATATTAATTATTAAAAGCTTTTTTTTAATAAACACTATCCCGGGCGACATGTCGCCCGGGAAAGATATTTATCAAAATTATACAGTTTTTAGTATAATTTTTTTTTAATAAACACTATCCCGGGCGACATGTCGCCCGGGAAAGATATTTATTAAAGTTATACAATTTTTAGTATAAAAACTTTTTTTTAATAAACACTATCCCGGGCGACATGTCGCCCGGGAAAAATATTTTGAAAAAATTATTGTTTCTAATATACTTATAATACTTTTTAAATTTTTAATAAAAATAATCCCGGGCGACATGTCGCCCGGGAAACCCTTTTAATATTTGCTGAAAATGCCCTCCAATATTTTTGTTATGGCGCCATTTTGGCTAAACGACAAAGTATCTATTTTCCCGGGC
>BQNB010092241.1:0-26665 GCA_026074375.1 Tanacetum coccineum | reverse complement strand
GGTTTACCCTCCTCTTGTTTGCAAGCATAGAAAGTTTGGATTAGGTTAAACCTCTCAACTCCAGTTTGTTTCTCAAACATAGATTTAAGCTCCTTTATCATGTCATATGGTGAGGAGTTTTCAAATTATCTATAAAGTTCATGAGTCATACTCCCAAGTATAAGACAAGCAACCTCATTATGTGCATCATAAACTGCATTCCATTGTGAAAGCACTTGTGCTTCGGAATCAGCAGCTGGAGTCGCGGGTAAAGGTTGTTCAATGACAAATGTTTTCTTTTCAACTCTCAAGACTAACTTAAGTTGACGAAACCAGTCATTGAAATTATTTTCAGAAAGTTTTTCTCTTTCAAACATCGACCTAAAAGCAGAATGGCTTATATTTTGAACAGGTTATGCCATCTACAAAATATAGTTGAAGTTTAAGAATTAGTATTTTTGATAATACTCCTTGAAGAAAATTAACTACCCATGTTTAATCAAATAAACAATTATTTTTCTAAAGGCTAGGATCCTACTTGACATACCACCACCACATCAGTTGATCTGCTAGTGATGGTGTATTCAAAAGGTAATTAACGATCAATAATTGCCACCGATGCAATTCCTAAAACCATATGGGACTTACTTTATTACAATAATATACTAGTAAGCATGTTTTATCCCATCTATGCCTCGAGTTTAAGGTCTCACCAATAAACCGATTAAGTCGTCCAATAAAAAACTGTGATTATGTAACACTAATGTCTCACAAAAAAGTGTATAATCACCTTGGGATTACGATCTACATACGTCTCACGCATAGTAAAAAGGATCTACAAGTGTTTTTACAAATTGAATGGCAATACCTTATTTAAAAAAGGGTGTTATATTTGTCGTGACAAATATGTACGATGAAGCATGCATACATCTTCGTATCATATATTTTAATAAAATTTTTACTCAATTTAGTTATTTATTACGGTATCACTTGTTTTCTATACATCTAATGTATAAATAGTGTTACCTTTTTAAAATTGACGATTCAACGTGTTTTCAAATATAAAAAATTATGTTGTATTGCGGGAAAAGATTAAAGAATGGTTAAAAACCATTCAAACCCTAGACCATTCACGACTTCCTAAATAGTATGCAAGGTAAGGAAACTACAACGTAGTCAAGTATTATAGGGTAATGGTATCTACAAGACCGAAGTCTTGATGAGTCTCCCTGAACCTTATCTTTGCAACTAAGTAGTACTTTTGCAAATCACGTCATTGATAAAAATAAAAACTTCAATTTAGAAAACACATTATGAACTATAAATAGTCCATAATAAATCTGATTTCATAATAATTAGTCATGTTTATATTTATTTTTTGAAAAACCCTTTTATTTTCTCTCAAGTCAAAACTTAAAATAAAACAATATAAACACAAAACTAATTCACATAACAATTATTCAAAATAACACTTAACAATTAAGTCATGTAAATATCAATTATGATCCTAATTATCTAATAATTAAAACATGTATGTATTCATATAAGGCTCCTTTATCCTATAAACTCCGGCCACATCCATCGACATAATCGATTGCGTAAGCCTTATACAAATACATACCACATAGCACATAAATTAACTTTTAGGCCCCTTAAGCCATAGCTAAGGTTTTCCCTAGCTTTTAAAGTCGTAGATCGAAACCACACAAATTTAATGTGTATGTTTTAATTCTTGATCATCATATTTGCATAAAAATTCTTTAACAATTAACAAGATTAATATCACATATCCCTCCATGATAAATTGCATGTATTTATCATGGATGCCGAATTAACAATTAATCTAAACATAAAACCGATCAATTTACAATTAAACATATCAAGTTTTATCCATAAAATTGCATACAACCTAGAATTCATCTAATTAGTTTTATAACCAATAAAGATTGAATCTTGATGCACAAAGATCGAATCTTGATGCATAAAACGCTCAAATGGTTTAAAAAATTAATCAAGAACCCTAATTTTGTCTAATTTTATTTACTTGTAATTACAAATTCTACACGTTGGCTCTGATACCACTATTGGAATTTTACATCTATTTAACCATTAAATACATTACGAGTACGCAGTGGAAAGATCAAACACGTATAGAACATTGTAATCAACAAGATTGAGATGTGTACATTTTAGTAAGAAACGTTACACCACTTAAGCGATAAACGTTACACCATCTTCAATATATGCGTATGTATAATACCACGCGTAACCACTAGGATCAAAAGTATAATCCCTATAAGTGTACACACACAATACGTTCTTAGCAAACAACGTGTATGCTAGTACTAGTAGTGATTAGCAAACGATTATCTTCATTCTTGAATCAATTAACACACGAATGAACACCTTGATAGTGTTTTGATCTTCAAACTAAAACCTTAAGGTTGTTTGAACCAATCGCACAATCAAGGAAAACAAAACCGCCTCTATAGTAGTCAAACACCAAACGAAACCCTAAGGTTTGCTTAGTTCGATCGTACGACAAGGGAGGAGGAAACCAAAACCCTAACTTGGGTTTGTGGAGGTTGACGAGCAAAGGAGAAGCACAAGGAGGAATTAGGGTTATTGATTTTCTAAAAACACACATAATAATGAATCCCTAAGCTTCCTTATATATCCTATATTACTTGGTGAACAAGTAACAAATCCCACCTCCTCTTGGAGTGGTATACTCGGCCGATTACAACAAGGAGGGGCAAACCGGACCCTTCCTTTTTCCTGGTTTTGCATATTAGTCCTTCACGTTTAACTTTTAAACATAAACTAATATTTCTTATAATCGTATTATATAATCACTTAATATATTACTTAAATATATTAATTCGTTGTTCTACATATTAACATGTGCGTCCCCTTAGGCTCGAATGAATTCTCGGGCATATATAATTTATATTTGTTCATAATCTAACATTTTGTTGGTTGTCAATGTTGATGAACAAAAGTTCTTATATGGTGAAGGAGAAATGATAGACACAACAATGTGGTGACTCGATACCAATTGAAGCTTGAATATCTTCTTTGTGTTCTTCACTTACTAGTAAGTGTAAATTGTTGTATGGTTATAAGGTAGGTGTAGGATATTATTAAGGAAATAATTTCATGGAGTTTGCATGTGAGGACCAACGTTTGTTAGTGAAGTAATTGGTTATGAATGTAAAGGTTGTAAGGATTGGTTTTGAGAATGAGACGCATTTCATTATGAAATTCACTTGACTTTTGTCAACATAGGCAAAAATGCTTATGAGTGTCGTGATATGACAACGACTTGTTGATCCATAAAGAGGCATCAAGATGGACATAGGTTTGTGCATTGTGAAAGGTGGTTCAACCTATATGGATTGTAGTGGTGGTAAGTCACTATTAGATTGTGGGGAATGGTTACATAGTGAATCTTGAAGATGACAAGGTGGGTGACTTGAGATTGGTAGTAGTAAAGATGACTCAGTTTTTCATTTCACTTTGGTGGTTTGAGGATGTACTAGAACTAGTGATCACTAATAAGAGTGAAGTATAGTTATGAGGTTTGAGTGTATGGTAGAAGTGTATCTTGTGGATATTGTGTATGATCGACATACATTTTAAGAGGCTTGAATTAATTTTGGTTTAGTGCGCGGGTTGTACTTGAGTTGAAAAGGAAGTGAGTGTTCTTGTAAGTTGGTTTCTAGTGAATAAGAATCACGTATGAGTTCTTGAGTGTATTTGGTTAAAGGATATATGTGAGCAAGTGTGTTTTCCCTTCCCATTAAATCCGTGCTCATCCAGACATAAAGTGTAGAATAAAAAGAATAAATGAAGACAAAAAAAGACGGAAGCGATAAGCTTGACAATGTCAGGACGGATGACAGTTAGCCTACGACGAACTTCATCCATGAAGTTATGTAGCTCTTCTCGGGCATTGCGAATGTTCATAGAACAATCACACTACGAGGTACGAGGTTGTCTTAAAGGTGGTAGCAGAAAAGGTGAACGGAAGGTATTAACCATCTATATAATGATAGAGGCGTGATTAAGGTTTTTGTGAAGCGAATTAGTCATAAACAATGAGTGACATTTTAATTTGCATTTCGCGAATTAAAAATACTTAAACATTTCGGATGAAATAATTAAATTGTCGAGATTTATCGGAATATATTTAATAGTAACAAGACTATTAGAAAATAATAAGAATGAGACGATTGATGGACTTTGACGAGATAGTGACATTTTAATTAACTTTTCGCTAATTAAAAATACTCTAATTATTTCGGATGAAGTAATTAAGTTGTCACGATTTATAAAGTAAATTTGATAGTATCGCGTCTATTAAACGAAGGATGCGACGTTTATGAATTTTGTTCCGTCATTCCTAGACCTAGACGTAAATAGTTAAACAACTCACGTTTAAGAGATTAAGTGAGGATGTCGGTAATGTTGTCTTCCGATGAATTTTTTTTGATATATATATATATTGGACGTTGTTTTGTACGTGAGTGTTGCACGGTTTTTTTGCTTAAGTCGATGGTTCCCTCGTTGTCGCACATACTAGGAATGTCGTCGAGAAGGTTGATATAGTAACAAATGAGTGAGAATAAGTCATCATGAGGAGTTTTGAGAGAGACTCGATTTGGAACCTAAATATGACTTCGAGTGATGATTTTGAGATCATTACACGTCGGTAGGTGATCGCGATTTTTCGAAAGATAAAGAATCTTTTCATTGATGAAAAGGAAGAGACTCAAAATACTAATTTTTTATAGATACATTGTCCATTATTTGAAGACTTAGAGCATAAATAGACGGTTAGGGAGTAAGAATGATACGACAGTTTTCTACCCTAAGACCAATGGATAAAGTTTGATTCTCATTGTGTATGAGGTGAGCATGACGATAAAATATTGTGACGTTCCTATGGGGATGAACGAAACTAACGGAAGTGAATGTGCTTAGTCTCAAGGTATGTATATTTACATAGAGATGAAAGGAACTACGAATCACTTATGTAGAAACTCATAAGACCTTTGTCACTCAAAGATTGATGTTAGCTTTTAGCTTTAGGAAGAGCGTTTTAACATATGTTATTAAAAGATTTGAATATGAATTTTCGGAAATAATTTTTAACGTTTACAATCGCAAGTTAAAATTACTTAAATATTTCGGACGAAAAATTTAAGTTGTCAAACCTACTTAGAGGTGTATTGGATTTGTATCTAACTATCCCTTGACAAAAGAGTGGATTATTTGGAAGGAAACGAGATGATGAATAAGGAAGTGTGTACATGGAGACTCTAAGATATTTAAGACCATTTTTTTGGGTAAAAGGGACTCAACCCCGGTAAAATATATTACACCAAAAAAGCGTTGAAGTATAAACGGATGTAGGCGAAGTCCTAACATCTCGGCCCGTTACATGGGCAACAGTCATGCACACAAACAACCGTGCAACATCCAAACACCTAACATAGGAGTGACATGCCACTCGTATGACTACCAAGAATAAGCTGAATAAAACCAAAACAAGCAATGAATTACAACCCATGTTACCAACTTATCCCGACACCATGAGAAGTAGATCTCATGGGTACCAAAAGTATGTATGCTCCATCACACACACGCTACAAGCATTACAACCACAACGGCTGTAAATAGATCAACAACGTACATTCCGTCTTCAAAGATAAGAGTGTAATATGGACGTACTAGGATGTTGGTAAAGTCTCAAAAAGAAATAAACCCCCTCGAGACTTCAAAAAAGCATGCTAACCAAAAGCTAACATACTGTATACGAACCCAACCATCAAGATAGCTAACAATTCGTCTAATAATAGCCACCGTTACTACATATCATAGATCATCCATGCCCAAACAGGTGGCTATTACGAAGGCCTGCGCAGAAAACACAAACCCTACTTCCAACATGATTAGTGACAAGCGAACCTGTATAATCATAAAACAAAGTCCTTCGCCCTTCAACATAAGACCCAATGAATGCAAGACACGACATAGGACCAGCAGTAAGCTCCCACAGCCAACGCTCTGTGCCCTTCTAAATTCAGACCATATGAGTAAACATTCTCGGCACAAAACAAAATGGAGCATCCACAACAAAACGACCACCCTCTCCAACCCATGTCACACCAAAACAACCATAACCACATACAGTTGCCCCACGTTAGTGTTTCGCAGCACTTCATTCGATGGTGAGCACACCATATGTTTCTGATGCTAAGAAAATTACTAACCCTAAAACCACGGATAGGGTTATGACACACAAAGATTAATAGCATCCGATCCATGAGTATAGCTACCCAAACCCTAACACAACGGATGAAGATCAGATACATGAAGCAATCAAAGAGTCGAATCAATCATCCATGAAAGTGGTATATTGAAACCCTAAGCGGGTTTAACTTTATAAAGACCAGACCACCAGATCCAGGAACCCCACCATGCAGAATAAAGAAAACCCTAGCAAGAAGGTTTCATCAAGAGATCACTGCACTAGTCAATAACCAAACCATGATTCGCATCCAATACATGAATCACGGGGTACAAAACCACCGAAACCCAAGAATAAAACATGAAGAAACCCTAAAAGATAGGGTTAGGGTAATCGGTTGGCATAAGAGACGATTTCAAAAGATAAATAAATAAAACCAAAGAATGGACGCCACCTCCTAAATATGTGATCCCTTACTAATCGATTGCATACCAAAAAAAAATAATCTATAATAATACCCCCTGATAAATAGATGCGCATAGAAACAAAAGAAACCATACACAGATCCACAACAGGAAGCGATCTCATAGAAATATTTAGGGCAGAGAGGCGATTAATAAGAAGATATTTAAGACCTTTTTGCGACTATTATGACCTATTGGGTTGTGACACTAAAGGCCGCATGTAATAAGGGTATAAATTCTAGTGTCAAGAAATATATATATACCTAGATGCATAAGACTTATATAATTAAGCATGTATGAATATTTAAGCATGTATCAACACAATAATTAAAGTAATTAATGTGTAAGACTATATGACGTCTAAATATTTATCGTGATAGGCATATCTAATTTGTTATGCATCAAATCAATATAGTGTAAGTGCACAATTAACAAGTAGGTCATGTAAAATGGCACATAAGAAACATGATTATTTTAAACGTAAACATCATGTAAAACATGTTAACATTTAGCATTTAAGAGCATCTATTATTTAGATAAACTAAGATATATTATATTAGAATTGTTTGACAAAGACAAAAACCTTTATAATAAACATGCATTCAATGACCAAGCAAATAATCACCGATCATCAAGATAATCACGAAGGCACATAATCATATCTCATAGGAACAAGTTGTCATCTTGAAACTTCAAAACACATATGTGAGATGCCATGAATCTAGGAACGTTTAATAAAATCCTAGTTACTACTTGTTTATTTAGTTTAAAGTTACCTATCGAAGTGTAGCAAAGATGAAATATGTTTGGTTCTCTAATACTTCACCTAATTATGACTCAAACAACCATGTTTTTTATAATGGTAGATCTTTTTTTTTGGTAAAAGGGACACTACCCCGGTAAAATATACTACACCAAAAAACGTTGAAGTACAATGGATATAGGTGTAGTCCTATATCACAGCCCGTTACATGGGCAACAAACCTGCACAATAGTGCAACGAAAACACAAAAACCTACATAAGAATGACATGTCACTCTTATGAACTACCAAAGACAAACACAACCAGAAGGCTAATAAAGAAACTATTTCCTACCACACATGCTTAACTTGAAATCACGAAATTCCATAAGGCTAATAAAGATGGTAGATCTAGATGATATATTTTACACATAATCCTAATAGAGATGGGTTGAATGCTTAGATAAGCGTAAGCAAAATGTTTTAATCTTTTGTTCAAGATCTATAGGTTGTTTGGTTTTGATGGCATATTGCTTGATTTAATGGATGTGCTTGATTTAAGAATGTTCCTTAGCATATCTTGTGAAATGAATCTCATTAAGATTATTTATCTTAATTGAGTTTGTGATTCTTAAATGATATATGATTAAAACAAGACATATTTTATTCTTAAACAAATATTCTTTTTTAAGATTATTGTATTTATCAATGTTATATACCATAACTAAAACAAGTATTTGAATAAATGAATTTTACTTGTTTATGCATTGACACATATTGTGATAGGTTATTTTAAGTTCTTATAGCTTATAATTTACAAACAATATGTAGTGTATTATTTTGTAACACAACCATTCATGCTACGAAGAAAATAAAATACATATGATATATAAGTATCCCCTTATCAATCGTTTAATACAATAAGTCCATAAATTCTGTAAACATAATATTTTCCAAACATCATGTTATCCTAGGTGAATGAATAAGGGTATTATTCTTATTTGAGAATTTAGTCAAATGTAAACTTGAGTTTTAAGTTGTGTTTTTAAGTTGTGTGAGAAAAGTTTACATATGTTGTTAGTTTGCTCGTGTTTAGTTTTTCAGAAATGACACATTTACCAATTGCATTGCAATGTAGATTGGTTGAATATTTCAGACAAAACATCCAAGTCATCAATCCTACTTCATTGTGTATTTTATGCATGTATTAAACATATTATTCTAATATTTGGAACACAACCATTGGATGTCACACCCTATCATAGGCGGAAATACGAGAATGCAACATAATGATCAATCATAACACAAGATACATAATAGAAAAAACTAAAATGCATTAATAAAAGTGTCATGATGACCATCAACCTCAAAACAAACTTGAGTGATGTCCCATCCAAGAACACATCACATAGTCATCAATTATTACAATCACAAGCCCACGCAAGGGTCCATTCAATCTTAAACCTCAATCCTCAAGAAAACTAATCCATAACATACATCAGCTGCAAGACTTCTCAAACAAGATTCCTACGGGATTCTTCTAAAGTCCCCTGTCTACATGACACAACCTTAACGATCATTAACTTCACCTGAAAACGATACTCAAAAACGTCAACAATAATGTTGGTGAGCTCGTAGGTTTAATTCAAAACCCAGTCGATGTGCCAATATTTTCAATAGTTAGACAATTATGCAATATGACAGTGAATATATGCAAACAACCCCATGACTTAGCATCCCCGCTAATCATGTGCGATGACCTAGCATCCCCGCTAGTCACCAAACCAGCATATACCAATGCTCTTAGAACCTCAACTCTGATATGTCATTTACGCACCTAAAGGGCCTATCAGCTGGAGCACTAGATTAGGGCAGGACCACACAAGACATGACAAATCCTTGTCAATCACATACATTGCCATGCACCTCGATGCATGAAAGTACAATCAAACACATAATATTCACCTACAGTCACTAAGTACATTATTGTCCCCAAAACAAAACCATATTATGGCATAGTTCAGAAAAAACAGTTAAAAACACATTTGAGTACCATTTCTCCCCAACGGAAAAGATTTAAAAAGTGAGGCTACGAGAACTCACCTCAAGCAACTGTCTCCAACAGCAACTCACTATCACACAAGCAAATGCAACTACGTCTGCACACGACCTAGTCCAGTTAATGTCCTATTTTATCATTCATTACCAAAATAGTTTTTCAGGTATAATACATAGAGGTTAACGGTATGTTGTACGGTTATCTTAAACGTTTTAGTGGTGTGATGGTTGACGACTTAACTCCAAAAGATACCATATCAAACCTATATCTTAGTATAATATACTTATACTATCTAAGTAAAATAGTTAAGTAATATAAGAAAATAAATACTTATAAATACACTTCGATAAATCCATTCGGTACACTTAGTTACCATATATATATCATTCATACCATACGAAATGAAATGTTTATTTATGTTAAAAAAATTAAGAAGTTTCTGAAAAATGTACTTTTTCATCTTTTAGTCGACTTGTTAAAATAATAAAATAATAATATTTTATTATTTAAATCAAAAATCATAATTTGAGTAAAAATATCTAAGTATCAACTTTTTACGAATATTTTGACATGACCCGTACGCTTATATAACGTTTCCAAGGTTTTTAAACCTTAATTTCAAACACTTTTCACCATTTAACCACTTTTCGAAAAAACCTCAAAATCGTATTTCGCCACGTTTTCCAAGTCATATTTCTAAAAACGACCTTCAAATACATTTCATAATCACATTTCACTTTTCAAAAGTTCGCCAACATCCTTAAAAACGACTATTTAGAGTTTATTGGGCTTTAAGGCCCAATAAGGTTTTTATATATCCAAAATACGTTCTAAGCCCAAAACTAAGGCCCATTAGTATACATAAGCTTAATCAATGAGTAAATAAGTAACCCGGACCATAATAAGCCATCATATAAGCCACGGCTTATTGATGCTTATTGGGCCGTGAACTTACAAGCTCTAAAATAAGTCCAATAAGCTTAAAAATAAGCTAATAAGCAACATTATATACTCGATTATCACCATAAGCTATATAATGGTCTACAAAAATACAATATACTAAGGTAATAGCCAAAATACTTTCCTTGTGTTTTTTCCCTTTTTAAGCCGAGAGCTAATAAGCTCAAAATAAGTCATACGAGCTTATTAAATAAGCCAAAATATTCCATAACCCAAAATATACTAATTAGCAATAAATGTTTTTCAACCATCACGACCACAATATCAAAACTACAAACCCTTGTTCATTTCTTTTTTTGTTCGACACAAACCAAACACACCTCAAACAACCATGTTTTTTAAAATGGTAGATCTAGATGATATATTTTACACATAATCCTAATAGAGATGGGTTGAATGCTTAGATAAGCGTAAGCAAAATGTTTTAATCTTTTGTTCAAGATCTATAGGTTGTTTGGTTTTGATGGCATATTGCTTGATTTAATGGATGTGCTTGATTTAAGAATGCTCCTTAGCATATCTTGTGAAATGAATCTCATTAAGATTATTTATCTTAATTGAGTTTGTGATTCTTAAATGATATATGATTAAAACGACACATATTTTATTCTTAAACAAATATGCTTTTCTAAAATTATTATTTTTATCAATGTTATATACCATAATTAAACAAGTATTTGAATAAATGAATTTTACTTGTTTATGCATTGATACATATTGTGATAGGTTATTTTCAATTCTAATAGCTTATAATTTACAAACAATATGTAGTGTATTATCTTGTAACACAACCATTCATGCTACGAAGAAAATAAAATGCATAGGATATATATTATCCTTTATCAATCGTTTAATACAATAAGTCCATGAATTCTTTAAACATGATGTTTCCCAAACATCATGTTATCCTAGGTGGATGAATAAGGGTATTATTCTTATTTGAGAATTTAGTCAAATGTGAATTTGAGTTTTAAGTTGTGCTTTTAAGTTGTGTGAGCAAAGTTTACATATGTTGTTAGCTTGCTCGTGTTTGGTTTTTCAAAAATGACACATTTACCAATTGCATTGCAATGTAAATTGCTTGAATATTACGGACGAAACATCCAAGTCGTCAATCCTAGTTCATGGTGTAATTTATGCATGTATTAAACATATTAGTCTGATATTTGGAGAACAACCATTGGACAAGTAGACTCAATATGACATCATTAACACAAGTGTAAGTTATGATCCGATACATATTTTTTTCATCTAGAAAAGGATGTAATTATTTTTATATCAATCTAGTATGATTGAGTATGTAGATCCAAAATAATATCTTTTGTTATATATTGATATAGTCTTGAAACTAAACAAATAAGAATCCAATTTCATGTCCATACTCAAAAACTTGTCAATTAGATTCGATAAATATATCAACCATAATTTGAATAATGAATCGATATATACTCGAGATCTTTCTTGACCCTCACGAACACTCATTTAAAAAAAAAATTAATAGTGTGTTCCATTAATCCTAAGATTATTATTAAGTGTGAGATCATTTAAAATGATGAGCTAACTTGTTTCTTAAAGATAATCATCAATTTTATATGTGAGAAAGATCATTGAGTCTCATGCATAATATGCATAGTTTTGGCATTTAAAGTGTATAGAACTTACCTAGTCATTTTTAAGCATTTCAAACAACTTTTGAAAACAATTACATGTTTTTATAATATTTTTAATTATTTGACTAGAGTATATGTTTTAACTTATGGTGAATGTTAATGTGAAGTTTCATACCAAAATTTCATTGCAAAAGAGAGAACTTTTCTTACCAAGAAAGTTAAGCTTTCAATTTTAGAATTTGCAACTAATCCTAAATTTATTTTAATTTAAATATTTATTAGTTATGATTTTGAGTTAGATCAATGTAAGCAAGTGCTAAGATCAAAAATACATTTTCGTTTACTTAAATACTAATGTATTAAAATGATCTTTTATCTTGTTTAACCCATGTTAAGGCAAGATAGTATTATAGCATGATTTTGAGATCTTGTCTAAATCTTTTATTAAATGAAGGTGTTCAATATTTTATGGTGACACATTTTACCACTTGAACTAGTGACAAAATAATTGTGCAATACGATCTTTTTTGATAGATTTGAAAAGCTTATGTAGCTCTCAATCCTAAGTGAGTTATTATGTTTAATAAGGTTTACAATATGTTGATGTAACATTTACAAACAAAGTGATCTTTTCATATATGCAATGCAAGAACAATTTCGCAATCTTAATGCAAGAAATCTAGCATAAGTTCGGAAAACTAGTTACAAATAATGTTCATGGCACATGTGTTTAGTATATAATTAGCTCAATTACAAATAGCATTGATCACTTAATAATATCTATTAACAAAATTAAGACACAAGGAAGTGCACATAATCATATAGCATATCACATAAAAGTACTTGTCGTCGTTTTGTGTATTATATACAACAATGTATACTTAGCTCGGTTTTGTTTAAAAAAGAATTAGTTTCCTCCCCATTTCTAAAATTAACCCAGTTTAATATATTTGAAAAGTTGCATACTCTATTTTTCAAAGATATATCAACTCGAAATGTCCGCCTCAAAAGCAAAAGATAAAATACAAGTTTTACGCTAAAACAAAACTCAACGTTTTAGAAAACAAGTAGTATTTTGTATTTTTGACCAACTTAGGTTTATTTTCAATACTTGTAAGAGTTCTTATATGAAAGTAGACTCAATTATCTTTAAAATGGCGGGTGGCACGACTTCTACGGACTTACAGTTGATTTTATATGAATTTTCAAAGTTTCTAAAAATCTGCCGAATCAGATAGGTGCCCCCTGATTGATAAGGGGATCGGCCAGGAGATAAGGGGGCCACCCATATACTTAAGGGGGCCGCCCATCTGACACTCAGATTTGCCATTTTTTGTACAAAATCATTTAGTGACTTTGCGGAAAGGTGTATAACTTACTGAACTTAATAACGAACATACAATATTTATTTTAAGCATCATTTTTACTGCAAGCTAGTATACTAATTGTATTTAACAACAAAACTAATACAAGTCAAGCAACAAAACACTTTTCATATTTAATCCCCATTCATGGGTAATTTGATACATGGATCGTACTCTATTTTTAAAACCATTTGTTTTGAAAATTAGAGCGACGTGGCTCTGATACCAATTGTGGAAATCGTAGAGGGGGTGAATATGTTTCCTTTTAAAACTTAAAATGCTTTGTACCAAATTATCGATCAAGCGTGATATAATATGAAGAGTGCTCATATTAGTTTTATACCAACTATACATATTTTATCAAGTCGTATCATAATAATACAAACCAAAGCACAATGTTCACATCAATTCACGACATAAACATAATCAAAAATATATAAAAAACACGTTACGCAGTTATCTATATAATGCAAGTATAAATATAAAGCGATAAATGCGAGTATAAATGTAAAGAGATAAGTAAAAAGAAATGCAAACCGGACACGATGATTTATAGTGGTTCGGTCACGAAGCTTCTCTTCACCCTACTCCGCTCCCCGAGTATCCAACTCGAGAGTTTCTTCACTAGTCAACAAGCTCCCTTTAGGCGGAGAAAACCATACACAAGTAGCTTACACCAATTTCTGACACTAAGCCAAATGTCGAGTCCTAATCTTAGGTAGAACCAATCTACCACACACTTGTACTTTGAGGCCTAAAATACTAACCACCCTTACAATGATTCACTTCACCTAAACACTAACACGATCAACCCGATCTAACTATTACACACAATCACAAGAGATATAAATGAATTACAACATACAACACAATCTACCATTTTACATACAAGTGATCAAATGTAATCACTTCTATGTGACCCGATCTACTACATGATAAGTGAGTAAACAAAGTTGATCACTTTCATGTAAAGACATCGTATACTTCACTACATACCCCTTGGTATTGGTGGAACTAACATAGAGTGTAACCATGATCCATGCCTTATGCTAGAACCATGATCAAAGATGAAGAAAGAAACTCTATGTATATGTGTGTAAAATTTCATGGCTTTTTCTCAAGGAGGGGAGAAGAAGCCTTGGGATTTTATAGGGAAGTCTTGACTTGGAGAGGTCTCTTTTGTCTAATGGATAAAAGGGTGTTTGGATAAAATGGTGTTTGGACAAAAGCATGCATCACTAGTTTCCCCTCCATCTTCTAGAAGCAAATTCAAATTTGAATTAACTAGTTTCCCTCCATCTTCTAGAAGCTTTAATTAGGCCTTGATGGGCCTTAATGGGCCAAACTCTATTTTGGCCTTAATGGGCTAGCCCGTTTGCTTGGCCCGATCCAATTATCGAAGTCCATATTTGTAAGAGTACCAGGACATCGAGAGGAGTTGATGAATGTTTGTGTGATGATTTATGTATACGAGTAACTTGCGTACTTTACGTAATATTTTACAAGCTACATGCTTGTCATCCCTAAAACACAAAGAGAATGTATAGATTAAATATCGCAACAAATTTGACTATAAAAATATTTACAAATGTATATACTTAGATATTAAGTGACGAACTTGACGTAAACATTGTTTTGACTTATAAAAACTAAAACACAAACTATTAGGTGGTGATATAATGTTATAAAATATATTGCATCATTTATTTCGCTTGCATAATTATAAATCGAACCATACTTATTTAGGTTGCGGTTAGGGTTTTCGTGCATCGTTTTCCGTGCATACCTTTCGTTTCTGATATTACTACTTGCTTGAGGTGAGTTGATAGCCTCGCTTTAACGTGTTTATCACTGTTTTACAAATCTCAGGGTGAGATACATTGCTTGTTTTTACTTATGGACGCAAGTACTTTACTTTCTTTTAAATGATTACAAATTAGCCTAAGTAGCGATAATCCACTATGTCCGAATTATCATGAACCATTAATTACTTTGTATAAGCGTATGTGTTATAAATAGATCTATTGGGATTGACATACCTGTCCAGGATTGGTGCCAAAAAGGCTAACGGACATATACCATATCGGATTTAGGGTGTTACGGATTAAACACCTACTAGGGTACTTTGAATGCATTAAATTGCATACATACTTTGTTGTAGCTTCGGTGTCATGAGCTTAGTGCAATCGTAATTCCTTTTGTGAATATTGTATGTGTTATAATAGTCATGCCTTACTAAATTTTGCGATCCAACTTTACTTACTTACTTAAACGAAAGAATTGCATATATACCCATTAAAACTTGAATATTTGCATATATACCCAAAACACAAGTTTGCAATGCATGATGTTCAATGTAAGTTAAGCATGTTTTGGGCATATATTCAAATATGCAAGTTTTAGTGGGGATATATGAAATTGCCCCTACTTAAACCTATGAACTCACCAACTTTATGTTGACACTTTTAAGCATGTATTTCTCAGGTGCTTAACTGCTATGATGTATTTGATGTGCATGGAGTCCTCATCCTTCAAACTATGTTTTTCTTTTCGATGCAAACTTATGGGACAATTTGTTATGATCTTATTTATTTTAATCAAATCAACGAGGTATCTTTTTAAACGACTCATCTAGAGGTCGTTCTGTTATATCTTGTGCTTATGTATTATGAAGTAATGCCCCTGGTTACCTTTTCGCTGCAACATATTTTGGGGGTGTTACACGTACCTTTGCCAATGACATTACCACGTAGATTACTACCAAAATGACGTTACCTCCATTGTATGCCTTGTAGGTTGAGAAGAGCTTTCGGTTGCCCGTTATGTGTTTAGAGCATCCACTATCTTTAATCCACTCGTCGGGCTCCAAATCGATTCCAAGACATATCTATTTATATAACACGATAACTCAAACATTTGGTCCTCAATATCTCATGGGTCCAAATTTGTTAGTATTAAACATCCCTTGAAATTGTTGCATTTGATTGGGATGTGGAAATGGAGGACAAATTCCCGATGACATGTAACTTTGTGGTTGGAAGTTATTCCAAGTTGCGGGAAAGCAAAATCGTCCAAGGTTTCTTTTTGGTTGTGGTGTTTTAGGCCAAAGACGAGAATTATTAATTCACATAGGAGGTGCATTTTTTGACCTAAAGTCTGGTTTAGAAAATTCAACTCTGGGTTTTAAAGAAGGTTTATAAAACCGTTTAACCTCATCATCACCAGCAACGGGAATTTTAACGTTATTTACCATTATATGTTTTGGTCTAGGATCCAAAATAGATTTTTGAAAAGAAACAAAAATTTCATTTCCCTTTGAACAGACAGGCGGTCCCTGATATGCTTTGGGGGCCGTTTGTACAATAAGGGGGCCACCACCAGCAATCAGGAGACCGCCACTAGAAGACGTATTATTTTAAGATTTCATAAATTCTGTTTTCTTAGTCCCACTTGTTGATGCTTCAAATGAGTTAAACCCTAGACCTGATTTATCTCTAGAGGGTTTTTGAAGACTCAACATTTCATTTAGTGAGTGTGTACTCTTTTAAAATTGAGTTAGCTTGAAATCTTCCTCTTTGAGTTTTTCGTTGTCAATTTTAAGCGTTTGACATGTTGTACATTCGAGATCAACTTCCTTGTTTCTCTCGAGTTTAGACAACTTTTCTTTTAGCTCACTAATTTCGTTTTCTAAACAATTTCTAATAGCTTTTAAATGTTTGTTCTTAGTGATTATTTTTAAAAACTCGTCTTACACAAACTATAATATATTATATTCAATATCTAAATTAATATCATCTATTGACGAGTTTTCATCACTAAAGTAAGAGGATTCGGAATGTACCTCGCTAGATGCTTGATCCATGAGACACGTTTTGTCTTTAGCCTTTTCATCATCTTCCTCATCGCTATCACTCTAAGAACCTCTGACGAAAGCCCTTTGGTTCTTGTCCTTCGGTGGTTTCAAACATTATCCGATAAGATGATTTGGGTCTCCGCATCTAAAACACTTCCTGTCACTTTTGTCGTTCTTGTCGTCTCGGCTTCTTTGGAATGTCTTTTTGTCATTCCGTTGTTGTCTTACGAACCTACCTCTTCTCTTGAAGAACTTTTTGAAGTCTCTAACTGCCATGGCATATTCTTCGTCTTCACTTCCGGAAGTCAAACATTCATCATCACTAGATTCCTTTTTAGCCTTTAAAGTAAGGGATTTCCTTTCACCTTTAGATTTGACTATTTCAAAATCTTTCTTGATGATCATCTTGTGAACTTTAAGGTTCCTGATGAGTTCATCAAATGATAGTGATGTCAAGTCTTTCGACTCTTCGATTGTCGTGACCTTTTCTCTTCATTTAGGATGTAGAGCCCTAATAAACTGCCTAACATAGTTCTTGCTAGAGTAACCTTCATCAAGAGCTTTTAGACTAGTAATAATAGTATTAAATCTAGCAAAAACACTATCTATTGATCCGTCTTCGGAAATGATGAATTGTTCATATTGTTGTACCAAGAGGTCAATCTTGTTGTCTTTGACTTGACTATTACCTTGCTGGGTGATTAACAAGGTTTTTCAAATTTATTTTGCCGTATTACACATGAAGATTCTTTCATAGGCAAAGCATATAAATAACCATTTTAGCTTCGTTATTTTTCGCAAATATCCTTTTAAGGTCATCGTTTTGTTTCTCAAAAGGGACAACCTCATCTAATTTGGTTTTCGGATTGTTTTGAATAGGTAGAAAATCACTCTCGGTAATAACATGTCAAAGATCAAGATCGTTTCATTTCACTTAAGTTTCGAATCTATTTTTCCAATAAATAAAACTATTGCTTTCAGAGAGTGGTGGTCTTTGCATAGACTGCCTTTCCGGATATTTTTCGAAATCCATAGATCGATCCAAGCTTTAAAATACAATATATTTTAAAAATCTTGAGTGACCTTGGCTCCTGATACCAATTATGGAAAATAGAAGGGGGGGGGGGGTTGAATAGCTTACCCGTTAATTGGCATTTTAAAACTTAGCTTATAAAAATGTTAGATTCGAGTTTATGTGATGTCAACCAACAATATGAACAAACAATATAACTAACTACAAACAACACAAACACAATAACAATAGTAAATACGAAGTATAGATGAGAGAAAAGAGATAAGAGATAGAACAATCAAACCACAACACCAGATTTATAATGGTTCGGCTACGAAGCTCTTCTTCACCCTACTCCACTCCCCTAGTATCCGACTCAAGATTTCACTATGTCAACAAGCTCCCGTTAGGCGGAGAAAACCGTTGCACGTCGCTTATCCCAATTTCTGACACTAAGTTAAATGTCGAGTCCTAATCTTAGCTAGAACCAATCTACCACTTCACTAATGTATATTAAGGCCTAAAATACTAACCGACACACAATCAACACTTCCAGATTTATACACTATCCGGATCTACACAACTACACAAGATTGAAAATATAGAAGTCAAATCTAGAAGAAGATAGGAGATAATAAGTAATCTACAACACTTTGTTTCTTGGCAAATACAAGTGTTCTTCTCTTGCGCTTAAGGGAAGGAGAAAGAAGAAGAGATTGGATCACTTGAAACAAGATCAAACAAGTTAGTGATCAAGGATTTTAGAGAGAGAAAGAATACAGAAAACTATGTGCAAAGAGGTTAAAAATCTGCCAGAAAATAGCGCAGTATTTATAGGCAAGAGAGAGTAACGTCTCTTGGTGGCGGTCCCGGATATATCTGGGGGACATTCTACCTATCAAGGGGCCGCCCCTAGGTAGACGCTCAACTTTTTGTCTTTTAGTGGGGAAATGTTTATCTGGTCCAAAAACATCTGTTTTTTTTTGGGGGGGGGACCAGATTTTGAATTTATATATTTAATTAAAACATTTCTTTAATTAATAAAAATATTTTGTATATTTTTATTTATAAAAAGGTTTTATTACATTTGTAAAAATATAATGTTTAAGACAAAAAGATTATATTTGATTACTAATCATGTTTAATGATTTGTTTATACATACCATAAGTGATTTACGTCAAAATGGAAATTTACGACCAATAACGTGTAAACGTTTATTTTTATCGTAGACGTTTTTACATTTTGTCATCTTCAAAACGTAAAGAGGTCAAAAAATATAAATAACGTTTTTAGACATTATTTGTATTAATAGACCAAATTTCCGTTCCCTCCGAAAAGCAAAGCAAGCCATGACGTAATAATAATAATAACAAAGGTCATAAAAATTGAGAAAACATGCAAAGCGTATACAACTATGTCGCCAAATACAAGTCCATCTCCGTACAAATGAACAATAAAGAAGAGAAGAAAAAAGATAGCAAAACAAGACAATTACAACATTATATCCGATTTGTACGTTTGAAAACATACCATTCAAACTGCAGGGAGTGTTAGATGATAGGTTAAGCCCAAGCATGATCAAGGGCTAAGGGTCCATTAGGTTTAGGGTTATGTTAGATTATTCTTTAAATCATGTTTATTATAAATACACATGAAATCTCATTATGTAATCACACAAAACACTTGCGTATTATGCGTAGTTTGAGCATGCTCCATCTGAGTTCTGGTCCTAGCTAGTCTAGAAACATAATTTAAAAATGCCAGTTGTGTTGAGTCTTTTAGCTTAAGCTTTATAAGTTATAGTAAACCTCATGTTACACTTAGTATG
Organism: Tanacetum coccineum; assembly: GCA_026074375.1. NCBI lineage: Eukaryota > Viridiplantae > Streptophyta > Magnoliopsida > Asterales > Asteraceae > Tanacetum > Tanacetum coccineum. Next base: position 6,538 of record BQNB010092241.1, on the reverse strand, counting down.
TTTATTATTATGACCATACTCATCTAATCTTTACATTTTTGTCTAATCAAATCTAATAACTACACAGTAGAATTTATAGAATCTCTGTTAAGAGACCGATTAGAGATTATCAATATCCTAAAAACTAGATTAGAAATGCGATTTGATTAAGCCTTTGTTTTAACAAAAATTTTCTTCATATTAAACTCTGTGCAACAATAACATATAAATAGGGAACTTTAAATAAAACTACCCAATATGTTATATAAACGAGTGGGTCAACCCGCGCTCCGCTGCGGGATGATCGGTAGGCGTAGTTGTTGTTGACGGTGGAATGGGTTGGCTGAGTTAGTGGTCGTCGTCGTTGTTGTCGTCGAGGGATAGTAAGGTCCAAAAATCCAAATTATTGTCAGGTTTTATATATTAACAAAACAAATATACCATTCCAATGTAGTGAATGCATTTGCAAAACAACATTCCATGTGAGCTGCAGACCAATGTAGCCATGCACTTAAACCAGGTAAATACATATTTGCTCTTATATGATACAAACCTCTCTAGGCAAACGACTAAATGTATCCTTGGGTATGGGAAACATGAATATTCATTTAGTTTAAACTTCAAAATGTCTTTTTTACATATAAATCCAACGTCAAATTCAGTCACCTGTAGATTACCATCTGCAATAAAATCAAACAAATTCCTTTAAGGGGCCAAAAAGGAGTAAAAATAGTATTAAACCTCGCCGCACCAGCAGGAGGGATAGACAAATAGCTACGAAATAAACATAAAACCATAACGAACAATGCCCTTTTTTACTATTTTATGTATTGTAATATCTTGCAACACCTCAAAGAACCAATATTAATTGTATAAGGCAGCAAAGTATTAAATAAGAAACAGAGGAATTCAATCTAATGTAATTTAGTTTGCATGCTCACACCTGTATGATAAATTATTTTCACTATTTGATCAACTCAATATATAGCATATAGTGTTTAAATAGCGACTTATACTCTTAGGACACACTCGTAACATACCGCTCTGTATTAAGTATTAACTCTTTTGCTGAAATTGGTATTAAAAACCTGCTGTTTATCTGGTATATTCCTTCTCCTGAAGAGATGATGTGTCTTTACTAACCTTTCATGTAACTCTTGATGTTTTATTCCCTATTTCATACTCAACCATCGAACAAGTTGTGGTTTTTCTACAGAAAAGGGAATCAAAATCTGCTGAATGTAGGATTTTTTTTAGTTGTAACAATCTAGTCGATTCATCAACCATTTAGTTTATCTTTATAGAATCTCTATTCAGTTTACGTGCAGTTACCATAACCACTCATAAACCACATCCATATGATTATTGTAATTGCAAAACACTGTGCATCCTCTTTACTAAAAGCATTTCACTTTTGCAAGTTATATTTATTTTCAATTTAGGACATAACTACTATTAAACCACTTATATTCTAACTATGGTCATATAAGTAGGTTTTGTACTACTCAATGATGTGGAAAGTATCTTATCATGAGAATGGTTGCTGATATTTACCCAAGTGGAAGACCCATCCGTTATGGATAAGGAAATAGGTTATGGATAGAGCTTAAAACTCATCATATAAGTCTTATATAATTTCCTAGAGGTAACCTAATATAAAAATTCTTAGGAATTAGGATCAAGTATATGTAATCCCATAATAGGGTTCACAAAAGTCATTTTATGAGTTATCAATGTATGGTGAATCAGACACTGTCCAGATTCACCTTTAAACTTACATAATTTTGCGTTACTCATACATAATCCTAGATTGTAGGATCTTATGCCATTACACCTGTAATTGAGATTTAAAAAAAAGGTACATTTGAACTCTAAAGATAACAAAAGACTCTAGGAAATCAGTATACATTACCTACTTGCACGTTCATTTTGGTACACAAAATATGCATTTTTGAAGTATCTAATCCTTAGATTCACACACTCGTAAGCAGTAATCACTATATTACTGAATCATATATATAAGTAAAGCGTACATCTAATACATGAATATAAACACTCATAACTACAAATACAGAGGGAGAAAGGTTAGGAAGGCTTACACGATGGTGATAATGAGATGTCAGTTTGGTGGTTGCATCCAACATTGGGACACAATGTACGTACACGTGCCACGGCTCGTATCAGTGTCAAATGCCGCATAATCTAAGCAGTTTGTTTCTTTAGAATACGACCTCTCACCACAGCCTGAATGATATTTTGCTGCTACTGCCCATCTTAATAGCAAAGCTGCAGCATCCATGTACTTTCAAGTAAATAACTGAAATCATTTTAACTCAAACACAATTCTAACAAAAAAGTAATATGCAAAGGTTATATACTTTTAGATCAAATACTTTTAACCTTAGTTTCCCAAATGAATGAATTCGAACCAAAAGCCACAGTTGTTACTATGTCAAAAAAGGCCAATTGTCAAGCAAGAAAAAAAATATCGCAATACTTCTTACTCGGAACCACTATAAATTGATTATATTGTTTTCTCCTAATTCTAAGTGCTTAATTATTTTAAACTAAGAAGATGAATAGTTTCATCCAACCACAAAATGAAGAACAATCAAATAACATACATGAAGAGGAAAAGAGAGGTGGTTTAGAGAGAAAGTGGTTGGATGAACATTTTAGAGAGAGAAAGAAACATGAAAGGAAACTTGTATTATGTGTGTGAAATAATGAACAACCAACCACCCTCTACAAGGTATAGAGATGGTATTTATAGTACCCTATGGCCGGCTATGGAAAGGCTTGTGGGCTTTCCATGGGCCTTTTGGCCCGATTAGATTATTAACATTACATTGAACTAACTACGGGCTTTGACTAACTTTTATTGGAAGTGACCGATACTTTTCATGTTTCTAACAATCTCCCCCTAAGGGAGGTCACTCCAATTTATAAAGACTTAAACCTAGCATACTATGCTTTAACTTTAGTCTTGAGCTCGTAGTCTTTTTTTTTCCTTTTTCTTGTGAATATGGTGTAGTGATCATTGACTTTAGGCTTGAGCTTGTTCCTTTATCTTGAATTGTATGTGATAATGTGATCTTGAACACCTTTGAGATCATCAACCAAGCATAATCTCATTTCGCCATCTTGTAAACTTTGCCATCTTGTGAACTTGTGACTTTTAGACCGACATGCTCATACCTTTCTTGATATTTTATCTTGAAAAGCTTTAATGTTGCATATTTCTTAAAGTTCTTTTAACTTTAACACTTCGTCTCTTCAAGAAGGACGTATGGTATCAGAGTAGCGGAAGTCTTGAAACATGTACTTGAGCTTTCATGATGTCTTTATATTAGTCGGTCGAGTATGAGCATGTGGCTACGAATCATGACTCGTCAAGAATCAGCTGCACCAATCGTCGGGAGTACCTGCAGGTTTAGGTTAGTGATAATCAATAGATATGGACGAGAGTATCTTTGTCACTTCGTCATATACGGTTGCAATAACCACGGTTCCCCGTTGATCAGTATAAATACTGCCTGTGATCAGGTAGAATTCTGAAGAATCTCCTTGACAGGGTTTTGCAGCTGCGCTACCCGTTCTCATTACCGGAGCGCCTCAAAGCAGACAACACGGTATGAGTGAACCAGTAAGACGAAGTGTAAACGATTGAATAGAAAAATCGATTTGAAAATCAATCGACGTGTCACTTGCTAAAGTGTTTTTGTAACACATAGAGAGTGTTAATCATTTCAAAAATTCATCATCAACCGTTAATCCATTTCCTGGAACAAGTTTGACTCATATAGATTCGCACCATCATTTCTTTCCAGTTGTCACAAGTATGATTCGTATAGAATCACACAAGTCACCTACCATGAGCTTGTTTGATGTTGGCTCAAGCAGGATTTCCATCTTCACTGTGAATACTTAAGTATCACTCAGATGTTCTGGCAAAATCACAAGGATAATGCGTAGGACTCTTAATATATATCTTGTTATTCACATTGTGTGACTTAGCAAGCATAATTTTGATAAGTGTCCTAATGAGATTTATGGATGATCTCTTTCGGCTCTAGACTCAATAATGCCACATTTTCAATATCAACTAACTCGGAGTGAGAAAGTCGATAGAAATGCGTGTAATCTCCGTAAGAAATGAAACAAGAGTCTGTTGAGAGACCTTGAGTGGCTAGGGAGGGTTGTGCATAGCGTCAATGGGTCTATGACAGTCTTCAATATCAGATAACAACTTAGTGTTTCTGACAGTTTATGTATTGACCCGGTTTCTGCCTAAGTGTATGGAGGGATTCTTTCTTTTCACCCTTTATCCTTACAATTCTTTTTCATTCTTCAACCCCTTCAGCGCTTACCGAGACTTCATGAATAATACCTTGTTGGGTTTGTTCCAGTATTAGCTCCATCTCAGTCGGCACTATTCCCTTATTCTCACTTTTACTCTTTTTGTATCATACCTAAGGACTTCTACACTAACTAGTGGATATTCCTGGGTAGATCCCTCTGGTTCTGGCTGGATCATGGGATTTGAATACCTATGCCTAACCACCTTATAACTCCATAAATTTAATATGACTTCTTCCCCTTAGAGGCGATTTCCGGCGCCCCCTCCCCCCTTTTTTTCCGGCAACATAACCATTAAATCCGCCTCTCTATCTACTCCTTATGGAATTATTCTTTCTGTCCTCTAATTCGTATATGATTTCTTTGATCTCCTATGCGTTTTGTTTTCAGAATAATGATTCTTAATGCTGCTAGATATGCAATCGGTTTTTAGGGTTATGTTTTATTCCATGAGGGCGGTGTCGATTTGTTTTAGAGTCTCATCTAAATCGTCTCTATACAATAACGAAACCATAACCCTATTTTTAGGGTTTGTCGATCTGATTTATCATTAAGGTTTCGTTGGTGGGTTTGTGTTTCATGATTCAATCGTTTTTGGATCATGATATCAAGTCTTCTAAGGAGGTTGATCTCTTTTTAGGGTTCGATTCTTTTTTAGGGGATCTGATTGGTGTCGGCTATCCTAGGGTTTGTGTTTTTTTAATCACAAATCTTCTTTATGCTCTATATTTTCATGGGTTGGCTTGACATATATGGTGGTTTATGGACGATTTGCTGCGATCGTTTTGGAGAAGCGAGATCAAGAAACCCTAATTTATTAGGGTTTGCTCATTATTTGTTCTTTTGTTTTATGATTTCGCTGCTCGTGATCTGCTGTCCTATGGTTGGATAATCGATAAGGTATTGAAAGCTTCTCCATGGTGGTAGGTTTTCATGTTTTGCTAACCTAGGAACTGTTGCGTGGCGTTCAAGATGGTTGTTTAGCCATCTTTTGATGCCGATGGGTACGCAATGGTACGGTGATCGTTGAATGGTGCCATTTGATGGCTGGTGGTTCTTGGTGCAGCTTGTGTAAAGGGTATGGGGAGAGGTGGAAGTTAAAACCCTAATTTTCTGTTAAGGTGATGATGGCATGTGGTTGTCACGTGTGCTGCGTTGGAGCAGACGTGTTGGACTCTAGACGTGGACTTGTCCTACGTTTATTAGGGCTTCATGTTACAGCTTATGTCGAGTTTTATTGGGTCATGATGTTTTACATAGAAGGGCATAAGGTTGGAGGCATGATTTGGTTCGATTACATTGCTCTTGGTAACTCTTCTTGACGTTTGTCATCAAGATGACATTAGTAGTGTTTATCTTGGAAGTTGGAGCTATTATTTGGTCTCGGAATCGATAGTCTCCATTATGGTCTAAGTTGGAAGCACGAGCATCATTCTTATCTTATAGTCTGCTTGTTATTTTATTTTCAACTTAGTTTGTTTTTGGGTAAAAGGGACTCACCCCGGAAAAATATAAAAATCACCCAAGCCAAAAAGTACAATGGAATGTGACTGAGTGCCACATTAACCTCAAGCAATCCTGCTTGAACAGCCTAACATCGAATGACATGCCATTCGAGCTACAAATCAATTACAAAACCAATAACACCAATAGGGAAAAACCACCTAATGGTGCAAAGACAAAAATTACAAACAATCGATGCGCAATTATATCTCTTTAATGAATGGATCATGGATGTTACATGTCTTTGGAAGTTGCTACGGGCATTGGAAGTTCTATGACGGATTCGACGCTGTGGGGTGGAGTTTATCCATTCTGATATCCGTATAGATTAGTGTTAGGAAGTATTTGTTTTACTTTCTTTAGTTGTCATAGGAATGGTTTGTCATTCTTGTGTTGTGGTTAGGTTAGTAGCTTTTTAAAGCTTGTATGTGTCCAGATGGACTGAGATGAGGGACTTCACCCTCATCCTTTGTACTTAAATGTTTTTTGGTGTAATATATTTACCGGGGAAACCCTTTACCCAAAAAAAACATGATATAAAGAGTTCAACATCATGAAGGTAACAGAAATATACCCAAAGTAATATTACAATGGGTGATGGTGAAGGATTAAAGCATCCTACAAGCCTCCAATCAACCGTACGCTTCCTACCAAACCAGAAAATTATACCCAACACCTTTTTTGATGTTCTTGAGTG
>BQNB010092240.1:2622-26665 GCA_026074375.1 Tanacetum coccineum | reverse complement strand
TTTGGAAAAAGCTTGGACTCTCGGGCCTAAATGATACTAAAATGGTGTTAGAATTAGCCGACCGAACAATTTCCAAACCAACCAGTGTAGCCGAAAATATTTTTGTCAAAGTAAGGAAATTTTACTTTCTCGCCGACTTTGTTTTTCTTGATTTCATAGCCGATCCTCGAGTACCGTTGATACTCGGGAGACCTTTTCTCAGGACAGCTCATGCTTTAATCGATGTATACGAAAGAGAGATTACTCTTAAGAATGATGATTAATCTTTAACCCTTAAATGTGGTGATGTACCTTCTATTTCATACAACAATCTCGAATCATTGAAGAAAGTTGATTTAATCGATGTCACTTGTGAAATTTATTCACAAGAAGTTCTTGGATTTTCCGATTCCATTGCTTACAACAATCCTTCTCCGTACTACGATCCGATTGTTTCAAATTCTTCTCCGATACTTACTCCTTTTAATGAAAGCGATTTTCTACTCTTTGAAGAAGCCGATGCTTATATAGCAATCGATGATGAACCAGTTTCACTAGTTTTCAATGCTACGTACTATGATCCCGAGGGTGACATTCTCATTCTCGAGGCACTTCTCAACAATGATCCTTTACCTCCACCAAACCAAGGAGATTACTCACTAGGAATTCAAAAAGATCTTAAAGTTGTTGAACCAATGAAGTCTTCACTCGAATATGCTACTTCTTATGAACCAAAAGAGAACTCCCGAAGTTTAACTTAAAGATTACACTCCGCATCTGAGTAGGTTTTTAGAGGAAAAATAACAAGCTTCAGTCATAAATTTCAAAGAGATTTGAGCCATGATGAAAAGATCTCAATCATTAACGTTCTAAAAAACGAAAACAAGCAATTGCTGGAAACTTTCTGATATCGAGATAGATCCGGAGTTTGTCTATAAATCCTTTTAGAAGATGATTACGAACTTCAGTTCAACATCAAAGGAGGGTTAACCTAAAAGCCACGACGTCATCAAAAAGAAGTTAGAAAAAACTTATTGACGCAGGGGGGATTGATTTATCCAATCTCAGATAGTCCATGGGTTCGTCGGTCCATGTTTCCTAAAAAAGGCTGGTATTGACGTTGTCAAGAACAAAGAAAAGAGGGATTTCGGTGCCTACAAGATTAGCTCACGGGATGGAGAGTTGCTTCGTTATCGGTAAGTTTAAACGAAGCAAACTTGTAAAGACATTTTCCGTTACCATTCATAGAAACAAATGCTTAGAAGATTAGCGGCCGGATTTTTATGTTTCTTTAAATGGTTTTTTAGGGTATTTTCAAATCCAACTGACCTAAAGATCAAGAGAAAAACTACTTCACGTGCCATCCGGAACTTTCGCGTACCGTATACTGCATTCGGTTTGTGCAATGACCCGAGTTTTCAAAGTTGTATGAGGGCATGATGGCCATTTTTCACGACATGATAGAAAAAACGATGGAGGTTTTTATGGACGATTTTTCAGTTTTTGGAGATTCTTTTTCCTCATGTCTTGCCAATTTAGATAAAATGCTCAAACGGTGTGAAGACACCAAATTAGCACTAAATTAGGAAAAGAGCCATTTCATGGTTAAAGAAGGCATTGTTTTAGGACATAAGATCTCTAGAAAAGGAATTGAAGTCGATAAAGCCAAAGTTGATGTAATTTCTAAGCTACCTCACCCAACGACCGTTAAAGGAATCAGAAGTTTTCTCGGGCATGCTGGATTCTATCAAAGATTTATCAAAGACTTTTCCAAAATCTCTCGACCCATGACCCATCTCTTAGAGAAAAACACTCCTTTCATTTTCTTGGAAGATTGCATTCTAGCCTTTCAAACATTGAAAAAGAAGTTGACCGAAGCTCCAATTCTCATTGCTCTGAATTGGGACCAACCTTTTGAAATCATGTGCGATGCAAGTGATTATGCAATAGGTGCGGTCCTAGGACAAAGGATTGAGAAGCATTTCCGACCAATTCATTACGCTAGCAAGACCATGACCGAAGCAGAGACAAACTACACAACAACCGAGAAAGAAATGCTTGCAGTAGTTTACACTTTTGAGAAGTTTCGATCATATATAATCATGAACAAGAGTGTTGTTTACACGGACCACTCCGCATTGAAATACCTTTTCAACAAGAAAGACGCCAAAGCACGATTGCTTCGATGGGTCTTACTTCTTCAGGTTTTTGATTTCAAAGTTATTGATACCAATGGAGCTGAAAACTTTGCAGCCGATCACCTCTCTCATCTTGAAAACCCATACAAAAATGTTTTTGATCCTAAAGAGATTAATGAAACTTTTCCTCTTGAAACATTGAATACGGTGACTTCTCATGATGACCAAAATATCCCGTGGTTTGCCGATATAGCAAATTACCACGCGGGGAATTTTCTTATCAAAGGAATGACGAGTCAACAAAAGAAAAAGTTTTTCAAAGACATGAAGCATTACTTTTGGGATGATCCCTATCTCTTTCATACATGTGCGGACCAAATCATCCGTAGATGTGTATTTGGCCAAGAAGCTCTTGACATCCTCAAGGCTTGCCATGAAGGACCCACCGGGGGCCATCACAGTGCCAACATCACAGCTCGGAAAGTATTTGACGCCAAATTCTTTTGGCCTATGATTTATAAGGATGCCTACGAATTGATCAAATCTTGTGATGCATGTCAAAGACAAGGCAAAATCTCTCAACGTGATGAGATGCCTCAAAATGCAATCCAAGTTTGTGAAATTTTCGATGTTTGGGGTATCAATTTTATGGGACCTTTTCCGTCGTCTAGAGGAAACAAATAAATTCTGGTAGCCATCGATTATCTATCAAAATGGGTTGAAGCGAAAGCGCTCCCCACCAACGATGCTCGAGTAGTTGTTAAGTTCTTAAAATCCCTTTTCTCCTAATTCGGTGCTCCGAGAGCAATTATAAGCGATCGTGGGACCCATTTTTGTAACGATAAGTTTGCTAAAGTCATGTCAAAATATGGTGTCACCCATCGTCTTTTGACTCCTTACCACCCTCAAACGAGTGGTCAAGTTGAAGTCACGAATCGAGGTCTCAAAAGAATTTTAGAGAGGACGGTAGGAGAAAACCGTGCCTCATGGTCAGACAAGTTAGATGATGCATTATGGGCTTTTAGGACCGCTTACAAGACTCCAATTGGATGCACTCCGTACAAGTTAGTCTATGGAAAAGCGTGTCACTTACCAGTTGAACTAGAACACAAAGCATATTGGGCTCTTAAGCATGCCAACTTCGATTTAAAGACCGCGGGCGATCATCGAAAGCTCCAACTCAATGAACTTAGCGAGCTTCGTGATCAAGCTTACGAGAATTTGCTAATCTACAAGGAGAAGACAAAGAAACTTCATGATTCCAAGATAAAGAACCGAATCTTTAATGTTGGTGATCAAGTCTTGCTTTTCAACTCCCGATTAAAGATTTTCTCCGGAAAGCTCAAATCCCGATGGTCCGGACCTTTCACAATCACCGAAGTTTATCCTTATGGCACTGCCAAGTTGTCTCATGCCGATGGTTCTAATTTCAAAGTCAACTGCCACCGTCTTAAGCATTACTATGGAGGGGATACACCACCATTGGTTATTCCGGACCTCCAGACTTTCCCTAAGGACAACTAAATTCAGGGATCGAGTCGAGCTTGCGACTCGGTGAACAAAAACAAGCCGCTTCATGGGAGTTCACCCCATGCTTATCCTTTCTATTTCCTTTCTATTTTCTATTATCAAATGTGTTGTGTTGAGAGAGGCTTGTACTCTTTCCGATTTCTCGATGTTTGTTGTTTGCTTGTTATGATTTTTGCAGGATTCTCCCAACAATTTCTGAAGCCTCTCGTGTCCGGTTGATTTGTCCCGTTCAACTCGAGCTTCTCATCCTTTGTGTGAAATTAGTTTGGGGAGATCCGATATCCTTTCATCATTATCGATTAACGTTTATCTTTGCATAATTCATAAACGGCTTAGATTTACGTAGAGACCCGACTTTAAACATTGAGGACAATGTTTCGTTTTAGTTTGGGGAAGGGAATCTATCGATTTGATGTTGCTTGCTTATTGTTTTGTTCTCACGTACCCGTTTTCCCATAAAAATAGCAAAAATTTTAAATTTTTTAGTCACTTTTAAATAAATAAAAAAAAATGTTAAGACAAAAATGTAGGTTTTCTGTTTATAAGAATAAAAAGTAATTTTTGACCCGATCGTACGTGTAGAGTTCTAGCTTTTTCCCTTAACAATTAATGATGATAGTTTGTGCTAGTCTCACGTAGACTTTAAACATGCTAGACTTGAATCATTAGTAAATGAAGACTTGTGCTAATCTCAAGTAGATTTTAAATATGTGAGTTGGATTTTATATGGCTAAGTGTTCGCGAATTTCTTTTTTAAGAGATTTTAAAATGAGGAAGAACAAGATAATGATAGTGATATTGATAAGTCTATGACATTAACGTTAGAATAGTTGGATTTCTTTCAAGTCATAGTGATTAGTTGTGGTTTTTCTCCCAGCTTGTTTCACCTTTATGTATAATTGTTTAATAATAGAAGTTGTACTGGTTTTTTGGTTAATAATTAGCTAATAGAAGTTTTCTTTAGTGCCTGTGTGATTAGGATGAGTTACACATCAGGAATACTTAATTTAGGCATATTATATGTATTCAGAAAAAGAAATATTTTTGCTTATTCTTTATAGAGCCTAGGATAACACCCCCAAAAATTTGGGTCGCAGCGGAAATAGGGTCCGCGGGCCCCCCCCCCCCACACCTGTGTTTCCCGGTGCCCTTTCCCCGTGTTACTTCATAGATCAATAACACAAGATGTATATAGAACGACCAAAAAGTCGTTTAAAAACTAATACATTGGATTTAACAAAGTATTTGTTCATAAGCGAAGCTTCACTTGTCCACTTGCTCAAAGTACAAAGATTTCTAGCCCATACAGTTATACAAAATGTAAATGCGGCAAAATCTTCTTCAATGAATTGATATCCCAATCAAAACCACCAATGGTATCCCTTGCACTGTGCTTACTGACCCTAAGAAAACCCCATTGCTTTTAAACGTCAACAATATGTTGGTGAATCATAGGTTTGAGAAATCATATATTGTAGGACCACAAGATTTCCCAAGTAGTATTATGATAATGCAACAGATGCATACATAATATAATGTACTTTCACGGTTGCTCTATAGCTCATGACACTGAAAGCTTGACGTTGTATGAATACCAACATTAATAGCCTAATTGCCCTGTGGTGTTGTTTAACCCGCAAACATTCCTAATATGCGTAATGGTTATTACGTTGTTTGTACAGTGATTAGCTAATCACTCCGAACGGGGTGGTCAAACCCAATAGATCTTTAATAACATTCGCGCTAGCATAATCCCGCAATTGACAGTTCATGATAATGGGCCTCAGGGATATATGGGTTATCGCTTACTTAGGCAACAGGTTATCGTAAAACATCGAAACTTAACCACTTGTGTCCACATTGTAAAAGCATTGCATGTTTTTCACCCCCAAAACTTTATAAAACAAAAAAACATATAAAAACGTGGGGCTTATGAAAATCACCGTGACGTGAGGCATATACAAGTGTTATCACAAATATTATGCGTAACGAAAATCGTCGAATGCAACTATTCTTAATTTATGGTCGTATAAGTACTAATCACATTGAATAATCTCTACCATGCATAAGTCTATTTTAGCTAATCACCATCTAATTGTTGAGTGAAAACCATTTTATAATTGTAAAACATTTATAATATATCTGAATAATGTAAATATAGTTTATTCCTTGGTAGGGTTTTAGTTTCTCCTGTAGTGTTGTAAGTTACTCCTGTTTTATGTTGTGTTTACTACTGGTAGTGTTGTAGTTACTCCTGGTAGTGTTGTAGTTACTACTGGTAGTGTTGTAGTTACTCCTGGTAGTGTTGTAGTTACTACTGGTAGTGTTGTAGTTACTACTGGTAGTGTTGTAGTTATTTTCTAAGTCTGACCCGACTATAATGACCCACTAAATCACATTTTCATGACTCGGGTTCTAAAGAGAATTTATGCGAAACGATATTTTGAACAACTTTCCAGTTCTGTCCGAGACCCGAAACTCGACCGAAATGGGCAAAAAGCACTTCGTATCAGATCTGATGCTGTGTATCAATTTACCAAAAGCAGATTTTTGCCCCCGTTGACCGTTATCACTCGCTTTTAGACTTAAAGAACCTCGCGAGGAAGTAAAACGACCTTTTACGATAACGACTTTCATTGTTCTGGCCGAAGGCGAAACGGACTCGAACAGTTACCGCCAAATACCATCTTTAAAAATCATGTGACAGAAACCACTAACTTAACAAATGCTGGATTTTTTATACCTCGAATATATACCTCGTTTTCGCTCTAACTTTTTCGTTATAAATCCGTTTGACAAGTTTCTTACCTTTTCGGAATCGTCGTGAACATATACTTTATAAGAATATTAAATATGTAATATATTACGAATTTTGGACAGAATCTTGAGTGACCTTGTTGAATCCTTTTTTTTAACCTTGCTTTTTATACTTTACTACTTTGTAGTTAATCATTTTTTACACCCAACTTAATTAGGTACAAAACTTTCTTCATCCTTTTAACTCTATTAGCCAGTGTCTCAACATATGTAAATAGTGTGCAAAATGATCATTACAAGTAAAAACTCCATTTACATGTTAAAAATCCTACATGGTGATTCAAGCTACAATAGAACTAACATATGCATAAAATGAATATTGAAAGAACACAAAGGGTTCTAGATGACCTTATGGTGTATGATGATGATGATCAATGTAATCTAAACCCTTGTTTAGATAAAAATCCAAAGCTTGCACCAAAGAAAACCCTAGTTTTCTTAAATAAACCTTAGCTTTCCAAGTGAAAACCCTAGCTTCCCTTTTCTTGATTAAAGCTTGAATATGGTTAACCAATGCTTGGAAATATCTTAGAATGTCTTAGATATGATGTGTATAGGTGTGTATAGGTTGTATAAAATTTGGTATGGATTTGTTACAAAGGGTTGTTTGAGCCGTGGCCTAGTAGAGAGCCAAAGGGAGGGTTTTTGATCTTTTTGGTTAAGTGTTTTACTTGTATGAGTTCCTATCTCTAGTTATGCAAAGTGTTAAGACACAAATGTAGGTTTTCTGTTGGTAAGAATAAGAAGTAATTTTTTGACCCGATCAAACGTGTAGAGTTCTAGCTTTCTCCCTTAACAATTAATGATGATAGTTTGTGCTAGTCTCACATAGACTTTAAACATGCTAGACTTGAATCATTAGTAAATGAAAACTTGTGCTAATCTCAAGTAGATTTTAAATATGCCGAGTTGGATTTTATATAGGCTAAGTGTTCGCAAATTTCTTTCTTAGAGATTTTAAATTACGAAGAATAAGAAATGGTAGTGTTATTTATAAGTCATGACATTAAACGTAGAATAGTTGGTTTTCTTTCGAGCTTATAAGTGTTAATTGTGGATTTTTCTCCCATTAGCTTGTTTCACTTCTATATAAATGTTTAATAAATGGAGTTGTATGGTTTTTTGGTTAATAATTAGCTAATAGAAGTTTTCTTTAGTTCCTTTGTGATTAGGATGAGTACACATCACGGAATACTTAATTTGGCATATTATATGTATCATAAAAAGAAATATTTTACTTATTCCTTAAAGAGCCTTAGGGTATATGGAATAAGTAGAATTCAATAATAATCCGAGACTGATAAAAGTTTGTTGTATCTTGCCGGCTCACAACCGATGTTACAGCCTTCTAAAAGGTCGAGGAAGTTACCGAAGTTGAAATATGTTTGCTACATCTTGTCGGAGGCGTGGCCGATGTTGTAGCCTTCTAAAGGACTGAGGTATAATAACGTTGCTTAATTTTTGTCTTACTTTGTGCCTTAAAGAGCCTAAGGGTATATGGTGCAAATAAGATTGGTCCATTCATGTCTTAAAGAGCCTTAGGGTATATGACATGAATGGTGCCTTGCTTAAGTAGCCTAATAAAAGCCAAATTTTGGTTGCCTCGATGTGGACTTTAATCTTGATGACATTTGATCTTTTGAAAAGGGCTAGGAGCTAATTATTGCGTTCTTAACCGTTACGCTTTATTTTTGGAATTAATAAGTATCGAAACAAGTCTTAAAGAGCCTTCGGGTATATGACTTAAGTAAAATCTTGAGATACAAAAGTAGGATTTGCGGGAGGAAAAGTAAGTACACAATTAGTATTTATGAGTAGTGTTAGTGTCATGACTTGTAATTAACAATGATCTTGTTTTTAAGCTTAGCATGGGAAAAGTGAAAAATCGGGGATGATGAAGTTATCTTTTAGACACTTAATTGTGCTTTTTGTTCTATGATCCTAAAAGTTACCAATGAGGTAATGAAAACAATACATTATGTCAACACAAATAAGTTGTAGTTAGGTAGTTAATTATCAAGAAAAATCATAAAAAGAGAAAAATCTTTGAAAATGGGAAATCGGGTGTTTTATAACTTGTGATCTCTTATCTCTCTCAACAAAAATCTTTGCTACTTTTCAAAGGTTTAGTTTGGGGAAGTTTCGAGATATTTGGTTATAAGGCATGTGATATTGCGTGAGGACACACAATCGTTTAGTTTGGGGAATTTTGATAAGTGTAGAATACACATATCCGTTTGTACCTAAAATAACCCAATTAAACCAAAAACAGACCAAAAATGGCAAAAATATGCTTGTATTTGTGTTTTGTGTGTGCAGGTACGGATATATCAAAAATCACAAGAAAACAACAGTTAATCAGTGAGCAAACACGGACTCGAGAATCTAAAGAGTGCAAAAGCCGAAGCCCCAAAAGACCAATGCCTTAGCAATTTTTATCTTCAAGGGACATCTTGCAATTTCAAAAGTTATTTATAACTTGAAAGAATGAATAGAAAGACAAGGACCAAAGTGCAATCCTCCCAAAAGTTCAACAGTTTTAAACTGTCAAGAAGGTGGGGAACCCTTTACTATTCATGGCTCTCCCAATTTTCACTGCAATGGTAAAACAAGGGGAAAATCAATATTTCAGAGGGTGCTTAAGTCAAATTCAAGAGGTCTACATTCACAAACCCAGGGTTCAAATCAGTCTTTATCAATGGATTCATTACAGAATAGCCACGTAATCAATGAAAGAAGCACAAATTGTAGGGTTTTGTGCTATTCTTACTCACAAACATAATCACAATCGTCACATCAAGGGAATGACACGATGGGCATCCTCAGTGTTCCAACATCTTGATTTTTAATCGGCCACAATTGATTATCAAATGATTGATTAATATAATGGCAGAGATTTGAAAGATTGAAAAGCAGGGCTAGAGGTCAGAAGACTTCAGCTTGGGCACTATAATAAGGATCCTATTCTCACACACACAAGGAGTCTTGAATTTTTTCTTTTTAATCTAGTTTTTAGTAGTCGATTCTAGTTTTTATATAATTTTTAAATTCGTATTTTTACTTAAATGTTCTTGTAATCTCCTTTTCTAGTAATGTAATTCAGTTTTCAATTAATGAAGTTCAGTTTTAATTTGTCATAAGCTCTTCTTATTTTCAACCTTTAAGCTCTCTTAATAAGTCATATTGTTTCAATAAGCTACTCATAAGCTCTTTCGTCTATAGTGAATTAGAGCTGTTTGAATTCAGTATTAACTTATCTATACCTTTAATTTTTTTTCAGTTTAAACCTTACATGGTTCTTATTGGATCTAGTTTTTGGAAGGGGATCTTACTGTGAAGAGATCTATGGATTATACTCTAGCTTATTCATAAGAGGGGGGCATAGAGAGCTTGTAGCTGCCATAATTGGTCCTCTTGTTTAGTAGAGGAGTTGTTAAGTTTCTCTTCATTTTACCTTTAAATTCTAGTTTTAAAATTTTGTATTATGGCTTAGATGTGTTTATTTGCTTACTTAAAATTTCTTTGCTGTAGAGTTTAAATATCTCTTCTAGTGCTATGTATTTATGTGTTTTTCATCTGTTTTTGTTAGAAGTTATAGATCTTTCGTTGGTTCAATTTCTTGTTTTTTTTTTTTTTTTTTTTTTTTTTATCTTTTTTTTTTTTTTTTTTTTTTTTTCTATGTTTTTTTTTATTTTTATTTTTTTTTTTTTTTTGTTTTTTTTTTTTTTTTTTTTTTTTTTTTTTTTTTTTTTTTTTTTTTTTTTTTTTTTTTTTTTTTTTTTTTTTTTTTTTTTTTTTTCTTATGTCATAAAAAAATCATAAAATCCAAAAATATTAGTTTTATTAGTTATGATCATTAGAAATTTTGCTTATTCAGTTGTTTAATCATATTTGATAAGTTTGTTTTAAGATAGTTTTTATCTGGTAATAAGTGTTTATTCATTAGATTTCTCTTAAAAGCTTTTCTCAAATTCTGTCATGATTTTTAAGGAGTGTTTGGTTTAGTGCACTCTAAATTTGCACTAGCAGTATTAACATAAGTTAATACTGCTGAACTTTTTACACTACCAGTACTAACTTCCAAGTTAGTACTGCTTTCACAAGTTAATACTGTTAGCTTTAATTTCAGTAGAATTAAGTTTAGTTTCAGCTTATTTAGATTTAGTTTTCATTTTCTAGCTTATTTCATTGCTTATTTAGTTTTCAAAGGTCAAAATTGCACCAGCAGTACTTTCAAGTGAAAGTACTGCTGAACTTTTTACACTAGCAGTACTAACCTCAGTTAGTACTGCTGTGTTCATAGCTTAGTTTAGATAAGTAATTTAAAGATTTAGCTTATTAAATTCAGTAGGATTTAAGTTTTAATATAGCTTAATACATTTTAAGTCTTAATTTGCAATTTCTAGCTTATTTTCCTAGTTAAATTTAGCTGTCAAAAGTCATAAAAACCTAAAAAAAAATCCAAAAACAGTACTTAGAAACTTTAGGATTTAAATTTGATAATTTAGCTTATGGATCTATATTTTCTAGCTTAATTAGATAGATTATAAGTAGTTTTATAAGTCCTGAAAGTTTTAGAGTTTAGTTTAGCTTTTTAAGCCTTTAAGCTCATTTGAAACTTGTGCTCTTTTGCTTATTTCCTGAGTTTGCTTAGTTCATGCTTAATTTCAGTAGTTTAAAAGCACTTCTAGCTTTAGTTTCTTTTCATTTATAGATTAAGCATATCATAAGCTCTTTAGAACTTCTTTCCTTTTTCATTTTGAACTAGTTTTGAGTTTTTTATAGCTTATTTTCTAAAACCAAGGGTTAAGCCCTCCTTTCTGTAACAGCTTATCAATAAGCTCTTTTTAGAGCTTATCTTTGAGTTTCAGGCTATAGTGTTTTTGTTAAAGTCGTTCCCACTAGCTCCCTCTACAACTTTGCTTCTTTGAGTTTTTCATTTTAAGTTCTTTAAAATTTCGAATGCTTATTGGACTTAGTTTGTTGTCGGGATAGATTCTCAGGGTAGAAAGTGTAACTTTTCGATTTTAGTTGTTTGCCAGTTAGTTTTCCCCCCGTCAGGAAGTGTTTTCCCCGTTAGTCCTTTTCCTTTTTGCATCATTAGTCCATTAGTTAAGTTTTAAATTAGTTTATTAAGTTTTAATTAATAATTAGGGTTAAGTTTTAATTAGTTCAATTAAACTTTTATAAAAAGATAAAAATTTAGGCTGTTATTTTAATAGTTTCAGAAATTTTTCTTTACCTAGTAAAATTTTAGTTTACATTTTTAGGGATTTAAAATTAGTTTACTTGCTTAATTATCATTATTTGTTGCTTCTTAATTTCATAGTTATAGCTTATCCAAAATATCTTTGCCCTATTCAAATCAGGATCCGAACGTAAAACGTGGTTTCAATTTCACTAGTCATTGGGGAAACGACCCGGGTGATCATACTTACCCGGTTTGATAAACGTATTATATATTATATTATATATATTTTTGAGAGTGAATTTTATCAAGGGTAACTTGGTAATCTTCTTAATTACTCTTAGGATTATATTATTTTGTGATATATTTTACGTGTACAAAACTACGAATCAGTGACCCCGGTCGATTTCTCATTCCATGTGATTTTTCGGAGTTCGATAGTTACTTAGCCCTTGCCGATTTAGGTGCTAGTATCAATCTCATGCCTTTATCCATTTGGAAAAAGCTTCAATTCTCAGGCCTAACTGAAACAAAAATGGTGTTAGAATTAGCCGACCGTACAATTTCCAAACCAACCGGTGTAGCTGAAAATGTTTTTGTCAAAGTAGGAAAATTTTACTTTCCCGCCGACTTTGTGGTTCTTGATTTTATAGCCGATCCTCGAGTACCGTTAATACTCGGGCGACCCTTTCTTAGGACGGCTCATGCTTTAATTGATGTTTAGGAAGGAGAGATTACTCTTAGGAATGATGATCAATCGTTAACCCTAAATGTGTGATGGCATCCTTCCATGTCATTACAACAATCTCGAATTCGTTGAATGAAGGTTGATACTAATCGATGTCACTTGTGAAATTTATTCACAAGGACGTACTTGGATTTTCGATTAGTTGTCTTACAACAATTCCTTCTCGTACTACGATCGATTGTTTCAAACTTCATCTCCGACACTTACCTCCTTTTGATGAAAGTGATTTTCTACTCTTTGAAGAAGCCGATGCTTTCATAGCTATCGATGATGAGCAAATTTCAACAGAAATTAATGCTACATACTATGATCCCGAGGGTGACATTCTCATTCTCGAAGCACTTCTCACAATGAGCCATTACCTTCACAAAAGTCAAGGAGATCTATTCACCCGAAATTCAAACGATCTTAGTTGTTGAACACAGAAGTCTTCACTTGATATGCTATTCTTATGAAAACCAAAAGTTGAACTTCCCAAAGTAAAATTAAAGAGTTACTCTCCGCATCTCGAGTATGCGGTCTTAGAGGAAAAATAAACAAGCTTCCAGTCATTATTTCAAAATATTTAAAGCCAAGATGAAAAAAAGACCTCAACTCATTACTTTTTGAATTAACCGAAAACAAGCAATTGCTTGGAATTTTCTGATAATCGAGGGCATAGATCCAGAGTTTTGCTTCTCTACAAATCCTTTTAGATAGATGATTAGAACCTTCAATCCAACATCAAAAGGAGGGTTAACCCTATATTCCATGTCTGTCATCAAGAAGAAAGTAGAAAAAACTTCTTGACGCAGGATTGATTATAATTCGGATAGTCCATGGGTTAGTCCGGTCCATTGTGTTCCTAAAAAAGGTGGTATGACCGTTGTCAAGAACGAAGAAAATGAATTGGTGCCTACAAGATTAGTCACGGGATGGAGAGTTTGCATCGATTATCGAAAGTTAAACGAAGCAACTTGTAAAGACCATTTTCCGTTACCATTCATGGACCAAATGTTAGAGCGTTTAGCCGGCAACGAATTTTATTGTTTCTTAGATGGTTTTTTAGGGTATTTTCAAATCCCAATTGATCCTAAAGATCAAGAGAAAACTACTTTCACGTGCCCATACGGAACTTTCGCGTACCGTCGTATGCCATTCGGTTTGTGCAATGCACCCGGAACTTTTCAACGTTGTATGATGGCCATTTTTCACGACATGATAGAAAAAACGATGGAGGTTTTTATGGACGATTTTTCAGTTTTTGGAGATTCTTTTTCTAGTGTTCTTGTATTTAGACAATGCTTAAAAAAGTGTGAAGACACCAATATTAATACTAAATTGGAAAAGAGCCTTTCATGTTAAGAAGGCATTGTTTTAGGACATAAGATCTCTAGAAAAGGAATTGAAGTCGATAAGGCCAAAGTTGATGTAATTTCTAAGCTTCCTCACCCAACAACCGTCAAAGGAATTCGAAGTTTTCTCGGACATGATGGATTCTATCGAAGATTTGATCGAGACTTTCCAAAATCTCTCGACCCACGAACCTCATCTTTAGAGAAGAACACTCCTTTAATTTTTTCGGAAGATTTAATTCGTGCTTTAAAAAACATGGAAAAAGAAGTTTAACCGAAGCTCCAAATTATCATTACTCCGAATTGGGGACAAAACCTTTTGAAATCATGTACGATGCAAGTGATTAGGCAATTGGTGCGGTTCTAGGGAAAAAGGTTTGAGAAGCATTTTCGAACAATTCATTACGCAAGTAAGCAATGACCGAAGCAGAATCAAATCACAACAACCGAAAAAAGAAAAATGCTTGCAGTTTGTTTACGCATTTGAGAAGTTACGATCAATCTAATCATGATCAAGAGTGTTGTTTTCCTAATTACCATTCGCATTGAAATACTTTTTCAACAAAAAAGGACGCAAAAGCACGATTGCTTATGAGGGGTCTTACTTCTTCGGCGAATTGATTTCAAAGTTATCCGATACCAAGGAGAGCTGAAAAAACTATGCTGGCAGATCACCTCTCACGTCTGATACCCTATGAGAATGTTTTGATCCTAATGATATTATGTAACTTTTCCTCTTGAAACTTAAATATGGTTGAATTATATGATAACCAAAATTATCCCGTGGTTTGCGATTTTGCAACTACCACGCGGGGTATTTTCTATTCAAAGGAATGTCAACCCATCAAAAAGAGGAAAGTTTTCAAGGAATATAAAAACTTTACTTTTGGGATGATCCTTATCTTTTTCGAACATGTGCGGATCAAATCATCCGTAGATGTGTATTTGGCCAAGTAGCTCCTTGAAATTCTCAAGATTGCCAAGAAGGACCCACCCGGGGGCCTCACAGTGCCATAATCCTGCTCGGAAAGTTATTGATGCTGGTTTTTATTGGCCTACGATTTATAAGGATGCCTACGAATTGATCAAGTCTTGTGATGCATGTCAAAGACAAGGCAAAATCTCTCATCGTGATGAGATGCCTCAAAATGCAATCCAAGTTTGTGAAATTTTTCGATGTTTGGGGTATTGATTTTATGGGTCTTTTCCGTGTCCAGAGGTAACAAATATATTCTAGTAGCCGTCGATTATCTATCCAAATGGGTTGAAGCGAAAGCGCTCCCCACCAACGATGCTAGGGTAGTTGTTAAGTTCTTAAAATCCCTTTTCTCCCGATTTGGTGCTCCGAGAGCAATCATAAGCGATCGTGGGACCCATTTTTGTAACGATAAATTTGATAAAGTTATGTTCTAAAATTGGTGTCACCCATCGTCTTTCGACTCCTTACCACCCTCAAACGAGTGGTCAAGTTGAAGTCACGAATCGAGGTCTCAAAAGAATTTTAGAAAGGACGGTAGGAGAAAACCGTGCCTCATGGTCAGACAAGTTAGATGATGCATTATGGGCTTTTAGAACCGCTTACAAGACTCCAATTGGATGTACTCCGTACAAGTTAGTCTATGGAAAAGCGTGTCATTTACCCGTTGAACTAGAACACAAAGCATATTGGGCTCTTAAGCATGCCAACTTCGATTTAAAGACCGCCGTGGTGGGGGGGGGGTCGATCATTGAAAAGGCTTCAACCTCAATGTACCTTAGTGTGGCTTGTGATCAAGTTATGAGAATTCATTAATCTACAAGGAGAAGACAAAGAAGTTATACGATTCCAAGATAAGAACCGAATTTTCAATGTTGTGATCAGTCTTTGCTTTTTCAACTCCCGATTAAAGATTTTCTTCGGAAAGCTCAAATCCTGATGGTCCGGTCCTTTTACAATCACCGAAGTTTATCCTTATGGCACTGCCAAGTTGTCTCATACCAATGGTTCGAATTTCAAAGTCAATTTCCATCGTCTTAAGCACTACTATGGAGGGGATACACCACTATTGGTTATCCCGGATCTCTAAACTTTCCCTAGGGACAACTAAATTCAGGGATCGAGTCGAGCTTGCGACTCGATGAACAAAAACAAGCCACTTCATGGGAGTTCACCCCATGCTTATCCTTTCTATTTTCTTTGCTATTTTCTTATCTAATGTGTTGTGTTGAGAGAGGCTTGTACTCGTTCCGATTTCTCGTTGTTTGTTGCTTGTTTGTTGTGATTTTTGCAGGATTCCACCAACTATTTCTAAAGACTCTCGTGTCCGGTGTTGTTTCCCGTTCTACTCGAGTTTCTCATCCTTTGTGTGAAATTAGTTTTGGAGTATCGATATCCTTTATCATTTATCGATTCAGGTTATCTTTTACATTCCTCATAAACGGGACTTAGATATTCTGTACGAGACAACTTTAAACATTGAGGGACAATGTTTGTTTGTTTGGGGAAGGAATCTATCGATTTGATGTTACTTGCTTATTGTTTATGTTTCTCACGTACCGTTTCCCACTAATAGCAAAAATTTAATAATATTTTAGTTCTTTTTTACTTTAAGTCATTAAAAAAAATAAAAAAAATAAAAAGACACAAATGTAAGTTTTCCGTTGGTAAGAATAAAAAGTAATTTTTGACCCGATCGAACGTGTAGAGTTCTAGCTTTCTCCCTTAGCAATTAATGATGATAGTTGGTGTAGTCTCATGTAGACTTTAACATGCTAAATCTTGAAATTCGTTTTTAGTTTATAAATGAAAAGTTGTGCTAATCTCAAGATGATTTTAATATGCCGGTGGATTTTATATAGGCCATATGTATTTGCGAATTTTTCTTTGCAAAGAATAGATGATAAATAGTGTAGTTACGAATTAGGAGTGAAACAAAGTTATTTGAAAACTTATAAGGCTTATAAGAATAACTTGTGTTTTTTTCTTCCCCGGAGTTCTTAAAATGATAAATATACTTGTGTTCTCTTTTATTTTTACAAATTAGAGTTTGACTCTTAAAAGTTTAATCAAATATTTAGAGAACAAACTTTATTGTTGAAGTCGACATCATTTGTAAATAAGAATTTTAGTTCAAGTTTATACTTTGGTTTTCTAAAACAATATTTTTTCTTATTTGCAAATAATAAGATTTAAAAATTAAATAAATAAAAAAAATAAAATAAAAAATCTATAAAGATGTAGTTAGTGAATAAAAAGGATGAAAGTTAATAAATCACCTTAAGTGTAATAATTGATATGACAAAACTCAATCGCAATAAAGTACCATGGGCCTTTTGTCGGTTTCGCTCCCGATGTACATCGAATGAAAGGTTGGAAGGATTGTATATTTAGGGTTGGTATCATAATAAGTACACGAGCTCTTGTCGGAGGCGAGGCCGATGTGTCGTCGAAAGAAAAGTGATACCGATTCCTAGCCTAATAATGTAAATAGAAATAAAAATGTTGCAAGTTAGAAAATAAATAGTAAAAGTTTCATTTTCTAAAACCAAGGTATTCTTCTTTTGAACTAAGGTTTGCAAAAGTCTACAAGGCTGTTTCATCGGAAGTTCATGCGTTTCGGTTAGTATTCTCTGGATGGGGTGTCAAAGCCGTTAGCACCTTTACACGATGACGCGTAGGGGATTGCTTAGAGAAGAAGTCATTTATGGGACAAGTGAACCAACGATGTCTTAGCTAAGGAGGTTTTTGTTTGCTTTGAGTTGTGATTCTACTAAGTGATTAACATATTAGCCCAAAAGGCCCATGTGTAAAGCTTGGTCGGATTTCATCTATCTAAATATGTGGATTTAATGGTTTAAATTAATTTGAACACACACACCTAAATATATGATTTATGTCGGGAAGAGGAATTCACAAGTTGTAATTATAAGTAGTCTTAGCATCTTAGTTCGTAATTAACAGTGATCTTATTTTTAAGCTTAGCATGGGAAAAGTGAAAAATCGGGGATGATGAAGTTATCTTTTTGACACTTAATTATGTTTTTCATTCTATGATCCTTAAAGTTACCAATAAGGTAATGAAAACAATACATTATGTCAACACAAATAAGTTGTAGTTAGGTAGTTAATTATCAAGAAAAATCATAAAAAGAGAAAAAAAATCTTTGAAAATGGGAAATCGGGTGTTTTATAACTTGTGATCTCTTAACTCTCTCAACAAAAATCTTTGCTACTTTTCAAAGGTTTAGTTTGGGGAAGTTTCAAGGTATTTGGTTATAAGGCATGTGATATTGCGTGAGGACACGCAATCGTTTAGTTTGGGGAATTTTGATAAGAGATTACACATAACGTTAGTACCTAAAATAACGCCAATAAACCCAAACATACCAAATTGGCAAAAAATATGCTTGTATTTTGTTTTGTGTGTGCATGTACGGAATATAGCAAAAATCACAAGAAAACCGTCAAAAAAAAGCAAGCACGACACAGAGACGGTAGAAGTGAACAAAAAGCAGCAAGCAATAGCAGGAAAGTCAAGCCTCAGTCAAATCCAGTCAAACTATGGTCAATAAAAGTCAACAAAGCCCATTTTCCTTTTATAACAAACACAAGGGCCAATCTTGCACTTTTCGAAAGTTATTTATAACTAGAAAATAGAAAAGAGAACACAAGGGCCAAATATGCAAACTCCCCAAAGTTATAACCGAATTAACTGTCAAAAATTGGGCGCGAAACCCATTTACTGTTCACCCTTCGTCCCTAACATTTAACCCAGGGCTGTAATCATGGGCTTTTGAAAATTAAAGGGCGCGATTGTCAATTCAAGAGCTCTCAAGTATAATGGCGAGGTCATATCAGTCAAATCAAGGGTTACTTAAGCTCCCTCTCAATCAAAGGCCAAGTCATCAATGGAAGAAGCACAAGGGGTGTGGGTTTTTTTGTGCTAAAACATTCACAAAAGAAGCACAAATGCATCCAAAAGAGAATGACATGCTGGCAATCCTCAGGTGTCCACAATTTGATCAAACGGCTTACAATAGCTCCTCCAATTATTGGAAAATAAATGGCAGAGATTGAAGGATTGGAGAGCAAGGCAAGAGGGCTAGAACCTTCCCAAATGGCTATAAATAGCACTCATTCTTCAAACACAAAGGGAGATTAAGTTTTTTTTACACGTAGCTTAATTTAGTTGTAGCTTAAATTTTAATTCCTAGTTTAATGTTGTTTTAATCTTGTAATTTTCCTTTTAAGTATTGTAAGAAAGCTTTTTATTAATGAAATTTAGTTTTTCTTAATCTCTCAAAGTTCCTTTTTCATAAGCTCTCTCAATAAGCAAACTTAATAAGCTCTTAATAAGCTCTTTCAGTTTATAAGCTAAAATAGAGCTTAATAAATTCAGATTTAATCCTTTTTAAACCTTAAAACAGTGTAACTTACATTTATCATGGATCTTATTGGAATTGAGCTTTTGGAAGGGGATCTTAACTTGGAAGAGATCCCAAGGACTTTACCCTAGCTTATCTAATAAGCTAGGGAGCTTGTAGCTGCCAAATTTGGTATCTCTTGTTTAGCTAGAGATTAAAGTAAGTTTCCTTTGTTGCTTTTTTAATCTGCATTAAATAAGTTCATTAGTATAGATCTTTGCCTAATTACCTCATTGCTTGATTTGTTAGCTTATTGTCTTATTTGTGCTCATTTATCTCTTCTAGAGCTTAATAGTTATAAATCTTAATCTGTTCTTAGCTCTATAGATATTAATCTTAGATTTTCAATTTCTATCTAAAAAACCTAAAAACCAAAAATATTAGATAGCATAGTATAGATCTTTGATTTCTAGATAAATTTAGCTGTTAATTCATGTTTATTAAGTTTGTTTTAAGCTCATAATCATCTGGTATTAAGTTCTTGAGAAGTAGATTTCATTTTATGAAGTTTTTTAAATCTGTCAATTAGTTAAAGGAGTGTTTGGTTTAAGCTAATTTGACAATCTAAAATCAAAGTCTTCTATGCAAAACACTTGAGTCAGTTTTAATATCATTTAAGATCAATAGGAAAATAGATTTCAAAAGTTAGATTCTAATTTTCAAAAGGTTATGGCTTAATTTTTCCTCTCAGCACCACGGGACTTTTTGCCTTTCTTTTTGCTTGTGAAATTTTGATCCAAAGCCCTTAAGCTTGGATTTTGATTGCATTGTGTTTATATACACAATTTGAGTGTGTTTAAGGTAGTGGTAGTCACTAGGTTAGCCTGCACTCTTTGACTTTGTGGTACTGCCAATTGCACCAGCAGTACTAACAAAAGTTAGTACTGCTGATACTTAAGCCTCAAATTAAGCCAGCAAAGTAGGATTTAGTAGCTTATCTTTTAGAAATCTATAGTTTAGTAATAGTTCAATATAGATTAAGGTTTACATTTTATTTGCTAGCTTATTTTCCTAGCTTAATTCAGTTGTTAAAAGACTTCTGTATCAGCGAGTACTAAGTTAAGTTAGTACTGCTGAACTTTAGGCTTATAATTAGCTTAGCTATTGTAGGATTTAGGGTCTTAATTTTAGCTAACTTTAGTAGACATATAGCTTAGCATAAATCATTATTTATTTTATATTTTTAGCTTAATAATCTACCTTAATTTTACTTTTAAAAGTCACTTAAAAACCTGGAAAGCCAAAAATAGTAGGTTAATTAATAGGATTCTATTTGCTAAATTTAGCTTAATATACTAGTTTTTATAGCTTAATTAGATAGTTAATAAGTAGTTTAATAAGTCCCTTTAAGCTTATAGTCTAGTATAGCTTTTTAAGAATTTTAGCTTAATTGATTGTTGTGCTAAATGGCTTATTTTCTGAGTTTGCTTAGTTCATGATCATTTCAGTAGTTTAAAAGTAGTTTAGCATTTATTTATCTTTTCATTTATAGATTAAAATTTAATAAGCTCATTTGAACTTCTTCCTTTACTATTTTGAAATAAGGGTGAGTTTTTTATAGCTTATTTTCTAAACCAAGGGTTAAACCCCACTTCTGAGGTCAGTGATTAATATGCTCTTATTGAGCTATTCTGTTGCTTTTTAGCTATAAGTCTTTTCATTAAAGTTGTTCTCCTCAAGCTGTTCTACAACTTTACTTTGTAAACTTCAACTTATTTAGGGGCTTATTAGGACTTGGGTTGTTATCGGGTTAGGACCTCAGGGACCAATCTTGTAATTTTTCTGTTTCAATTGTTTCTCAGTTAGTCCTTCCCGTTAGTTAGCTAGTTACCCAGTTAATCCTTAAGTCTTTTACACCATTAGTCCCTAGTTTAGTTAATTATTTTGTTTTATTTAGTCTTAATTAATAATTAGGGTTAGGTTTTAATTAGTTTAATTAAACTTTTATAAAAAGATAAAAATTAGGGCTTTTATTTTTAGAAAATTTCTGCACATTTTCTTTATTTAGTATAATTTTTATGAAAATTTTTAGGACTTTAATTTTAATAAATTTTTTTATAGTTTTTAAGTAGTTTAAATTCTAGAAAAATCATATCTTTTAATCTAAAAAGCCAAAAATAGTTTTTCTTTTTCCTGAAATTTTCTTTTATCCTATCTTAGGTTTAGAATTTTAGTTTACATTTTTAGGGTTCTAATATGTAGAGAGCGTTTTTATTTACTTATTAGTCGCGTTTTATTATTTTACCGTATTTGTTTAATTGTTTAAATTGCTTTTATTTAGTAGATATAGATTATCAAAAATATCTTTGCTTTATTCAAATCAGAATCCAAGCTTAAACGAGGTTTCAATTTCACTAGTCGTTGGGGAAACGACCCGGGTGATTCATTTTGCACGGTTTATATAATACGTATTATTTTTTATATTATATATATATTTGAGAGTGAATTTTATCAAGGATAACTTGGTAATTTTCTTAATTACTCTTTTAAAAGTATTATATTTTATATATATTTTACGTGTGTTAAAACTTGCATTAGTGTTGGTTGTTCATTATTTTCACACACTTAATGCATTCCTCTCTTATGTTTACTTTCTCTCTCTAAAGTGTTAATCCAACCACTCTCTCTCTAAAACCACCTCTCTTTCCCTCATCTAGTATGTTATTAGATATCATTCATAGAGAAAGCATGCAACATATATTTTTTTCTTTATTGACTTGAAAAAAAAGTCTTGTACACATTTTTAATTAAAAGAAATACTTATACAAAGTAAAGGTAAATATGTCTATTTAAATAAAACGCGAGTTTTTGGCCACGAGACAAGGAACAAGGAAGACTTTCGTAAAAATAATAATTTACGATCAATAAAATAATAACGAGACGCGTCGTAAATTTTTACGATGCTTAAAATGATAACGAGTGCGCGGTCATACGTTGACTCGCGAAACGTCAAAAATAAAATTTTAAAATTTCCATTCATAAATAAACACAAAAATAATTATTTACGACAAATAAAATTTCGAATGTCGACGTTCGCTCACACGGATTTATAAAATAAAAGTTATGACGTCGGATTCGCGATCGTCATACGCGTCGTGAAACTCGGGTTGTTACATGCATGGCCCCTCGTCATGATTTCTCTTGGGTGGACATTCTTCCAGGAAAGTTGACAAGTTATGCAATTTAGAAAAATGCTTTCAGGTTTGACTCTTTTATAGAAGTTTAAGTGTTTTTTGTTTGACCTGCAAAAATAAAGTAAGTTAATGGTTTTGTCCCTTGCTTTCCATGGCAATATTTGAGCTGTTTTTTTTCTTTTCCGAGCTCTTGTACCATATTCTTTATAGTTAATTGGAACCAATCCTGTAACCTTATTTTTCTATCTGATGAATGATGATGTAACAACACTTCTTATACCATATAGTTATAAACCTTTTGAAGATAGCCATGAGTAGAATTGCATATGATATCAAGAAAAGTATACGAGTAATGTTCTTATGTGTAACATTTAACTACTAGACGAACTTTAAGCCATGCTATACCGTGTGGACAACATATTTACATGATTACATCCAATTGTCTTGTCGATAAGTAAACCTACTTGCATCAAATCTCGAGATTACCATTATGATTAAGGACATTCATCCTCTTGGTTAAGAGCATATACCATTGATGACATCAAATAACGTCTATTTTATAGCATCATTTATCCCATGATATTAACCCATTTTGTATAGTTATTGCAAAGAATTGTTACTTAATCGTGTATATTTGAGAATTGTAGTAATTATGGAGTAATTGGTGAAACTTAGCAAAAGGCACGCATTCTAGAGCTTAAATGAAGTTATTTTGAAGATTACTTTTCTAAAGACCAATAAGCCGTATCCATCAAGGAAGATATGGCGTATCCGTGGCTGCACTCACCAAAGACCACAAAAGGAATGAAGATCAATACGCCGTATCCAGAGGACTCAATACGCCGTATCCAAAAGACTCAATACGCTGTATTCAAGATATGGAATCAATATAATATTCTGAAAGATATCAAACGTGGTCCCTACTCTAAGGAATCCCTAATACGCCGTATCTAATACATGGATACGCCCTATCCAACCGACTTCCGGACCTTATAAATAGAAAACTCAAAAACGAGTTTAAAGTGTGCTAAATCATATTCTCGATACCTAAACCACAAAAGTTGATTTTCAGAGGAGAAAAAGAGAAGAAGAGGTCGAGCAACGTATTCAATTCCATAGGAGACATCGTGTAATTTCGTATACTTTAGTAATCATTCATTTTTTGGTATCATTCGTTAACTCGGTTAGTTTACCTTGGCTAAGTTATTACTTGATAAGTGTAAAATATACATATCCATTTATGCTTAAAATAGCCCAATTAAACCCAAAACAGACCAAAAATAGCAACAATATGCTTGTATTTGTGTTTTGTGTATGCAGGAACAGATATATTAGAAATCACAAGAAAACCATCAAAAACGGGCAAGCACGGGCACGAGAACGGAAGAGTGAACAAAAGCCGGAAGCCAAAGCCAGAAAAAGTCAAATCTCCAGTCAATTTTGGTCAACAGAAGTCAACCACAAAAGACAAAACCCTTAATGGGCCTCAAAACCCTAAATAAACCTACCCGGATACCATAAGCCCAATACCCTAGCCAACTTTCCTTTTTCATAACTCCAGGGACTATTAATGTCATTTTTAAAAGTAGTTTTACACTACAATTGTGATAAACCAACCACAAGGACGAATTTTGCCAAATCTCTAAAGTTTAAATATGATTTACCCTGTGACAGTTGAAAATGGTGCCAAGCACTGTTCATCATCTTCTCTAGTTACCCACAGTTAAAAACAAGGGGCAAATGGATATTGAAGGTGCGATTGGTCAATTCAA